>OY796883.1:9110260-9234447 GCA_963680785.1 Diplosoma virens
GCTTAGAAATTAGGTACTCTTTCCTCAGCTGAAGTAACCGTCGTTGTATCCGTGATTCAATTTTAGCAGTGTTGTCGTTGTTCGTGACTGGTCCAAGATCAAGAAATTTGGTCGTGTCACTTTGAAAGTTGGTGAAATATGGTGAAATTTGACACGACCAAATTTCTTGATCTTGGACCAGTCACGAACAACGACAACACTGCTAAAATTGAATCACGGATACAACGACGGTTACTTCAGCTGAGGAAAGAGTACCTAATTTCTAAGCAAGTTTATGAAGCAATCCGACCCACTGGCTCTCAGCGACCGCGCATGTACGGTCTTCCGAAATTACACAAAAAGGACGTACCCTTACGTCCGATTTTGTCTATGACCGGATCGGCCCAACATCAGCTAGCTAAATGGCTTACTTCTCTTCTTCAACCTGTTCTCCAAAACCTTTCCTCTAATTGTTTGTCTGATTCTTTCACTTTTGTAAAAGAAGTCAGAAAATTTACCTTTTCTCCTTCCTCTGTGTTTCTTTGTTCTTTTGATATTTCCAGTCTCTTCACTAATGTCCCGCTTGCTGAAACCATAGAAATCTGTGCTGATGCCCTTTACAATGACGACTCAATGGCGCCATCCTTTCCACGCAACATCTTTGTCGAATTAATGCAGCTAGCCACCTCCTCTGTGGAATTTAGCTTCAATAACAACATGCATCGACAAATCGACGGCGTCGCTATGGGCTCACCGCTTGGTCCAGCTTTAGCAAACATTTTTGTTGGCTACCAAGAAGCGAAACTTTTCAACATCGCCAAAAGACCGTTGGTGTACTTCCGGTACGTTGATGATACTTTCGCCGTATTCAACAATGAAGAAGACTGCAACAATTTCTTCATCCAGCTCAACTCTCTTCATCCCTCACTTCGCTTCACCTATGAAAAGGAATCTAATCACTCTCTCCCTTTCCTTGACGTGTTAGTAGAAAGGCATGATTCAGAATTTCTAACTTCAGTATATAGGAAACCTACCTTCACTGGCCAATATCTACGTTGGAACTCTTTCAGTCCCCAGAAACGGAAAATCAATCTAATTGGTACTCTCGTTCACAGAGCTTTTATGATTTGTTCTAAAAGCAAACTGAACCAAGAGCTTGGCAAAATTCGTTCAATTCTTTTGGAAAATGGCTACCCGGAACGTGTAATCAATTCGGCTTTCAAGCGAAAACTTCAACAAATAAATTCTAACCCGGTCCATACAGTAAAAAAGTGCCCTGTCTACCTACACATCCCATGGATTGGAAACGTCTCGATGAGGTTTGAAAAGCAGATTACGTCTGCTGTGAAACGCTGCTTTTTCTCCGTCGAACCACGTGTTATTTTTAACACCCGACAGCTCCTTCCAGCGATTAAGAAAGACGTGTTACCTTCCCATCATCACAGCAATGTTATTTACCAGTTTTTGTGCCACTGCGATAGTCGGTACGTTGGTCGCACGTCTCAACGGCTAGAAGAGCGAATTAAACAACACGTTCCTAAATCCATCACCAATCCTCGTACCTCGGCCAACCGCCAAAGTCTTTCCCGCTCTTGCAAGAACAACATTCGCCCACAACAATTTCACGAATCCGCCATTGGTCAACATCTTCTTGATAACGCCCAATGTGCCCTCCATTACAGCAACGAAAAAAAAAAAAAAAAATTTTCTATTCTCGCTCGAGGTCGCTCTTCCTTTCACCTTTCTGCTCTTGAAGCGACTTTCATTAAATCTCTCAATCCCCTTCTGTGTAAGCAAAAAGAATTCGTATACTCTTTGAAAATTTCTTAATCTTTTCTCTCATTGGTTGACTCTTTCAGCCAATGAGAACTCTACTTTCTTCCTTTATAAATTAGTTCGGTTTCAATTCTGCTTCATTCTGACGATTTCCCCTGAAGAGTGTCAGATGAAAAGCTTTGGGAAGAAAAATCTTTTACTTCAAGCAATACCCCCTTTTACAATTTTTGGGCCTAAAAACAAAGCATCCCCCTAAACCGCCTGTTAAAACCCATAAAAAGGCCCGAAATAATTCAATTTTTTGTTTAAAAATTGTGCATATTATGTTGCTCATATTTTGTTGAGGTCAAAAGGTAATTAAAAGGATAAAGATAATTCAACAAAACAAAAATATAGCCAACTTAACGGCATGCAAGTAATTAATACAGATTTAAAATTGTGATTGTTGTATATACATGTTCACTGCACCTGCAAAAAAACAAAGAACCAACGAAATAAACCTACAAAATAGCACAAAAAAACAATGAAAAGGGTGTGGCCGAGTGGTTAAGAGCGCCGTGAATGTGAACGACATGGTCTCGGTTCAAAACCTACTTGCGTCATTCCATCGGGTCTTTCGAAAAGACACTTCACGGCGCTTTCCACAACTTGGCAAGCGGTTTTAATTTTCAGACAATTCTTTTTGAAAACTAAAAAAACAAATTAAAAATTCCTTCCGAACAGCAATATTTTGCATCTCCAAAAGCCGGTCGGGGTAATTGCTTGCCCTATGTATAGCGCCTTGCCCTATGTATAGCGCCTCGGACGCTTTGTCGCGAGTCAGGATGATAAATATATAGATGAAATGAAAATATCAACTTACCTTAGCTCATAATGAAACCGCAGCTAAAGCAGCAGTGAAATCTTACTTTAAATGTTGCCATACAGCCCGAAAACACCAGTATTTTTTTGTACCAATTGAAAAAGTACAACAGCTGACAAGAAGATATACATTTACATACTACTTTCTCTTTTATGCTGGCTTAAACAAATTATGAATTTATCCCGAAAATAACTGAAAAAAGTCTATAGTTATTTGTGAAATAAATTGAAATTTTGAGATGGCGCTAAAGTGACTCAGGCCAACATAGATCTAACATGACCCTAGATGTGTACAAAACCTGATTCTTAGCTTCAGGAGAAAGACACGGTTGAACGCTACGTAGTGTTTGCGGCAGGCACGGAAGTGAGGATTTCTAAAAATATTTGAGAGGGTCAACATTTTTATTCCAAAAGTTCAAAAATTTACAACATAAAGTTTATGACGTTCACTTATTGAACAAATTTAGCTCAAAAAAAGTAATATTGCGCCAGAATTTAATGAATTTTAAACATTGGGTATAAGATTACAGCAATGCAAACGACATTATGCTCTAACAAAGATAAAAATCACACGTAAGTGGGCTTACAAATATTATTAAAATTTATTGTCGTGTTTATACAAGATCTCGATCAGCATCTAGACAACCAGATAAACTTATTGAGCCGACATTTAAGCAAAGTTAAAGTGCAATTATAAAAATAAAGTAAAAAAGTGATGAGTGCAAGTCGTATACAACATACGTGTGTCGCATGTCTTTATTAATTTGATTTTTATTGACACATAACCGTGAGCAATAGGAAGAAGTTGTTTTGCTGTTGTAGCTACTGCTTTTTTTTTAAAAACCATAAAAAAGCAAGTTTTTTAATTGTAGTCAATTTGATCTTTTATTTTACGACGATTGTTGGTGGTTTGGAAAATTCTTATCTATTTGTGATATCGTTTAGTATTGGTAGATCGCGGCATTAGAAGAGATCATTGTTTTACTTAATTCGAAAACTAAAGAAAAAATTGATTCTTTTTGTTTGATAGTAATTCTCAATATCTTGTCTTTTTTTTGTTAATAATTTTTATTCCAGCTTGTAATGGAGCATTTCAGGGTTTTAAGAAAATGAGTCAATTTGTTGGAGCAGTGAGGATGATTGATCACGGAGGAGTCATTTAAGCCTCTTGTCAAAGGAACAAGAATAGTCTTCACGAGATCAGATTGAAAGTAATACTGAAAACAATATTACTGTATACAATTTCGTTTGAGCAGCAAATTATTTTGATGATTTCATAGAAATATGATGTCATACTAATACTTCTACAGTTTAAACTTAAACCGACGGCAACAACTATAAGTTAAAAAATAAATTAAAAATAAAGCTTAACACAACTTTGGGTAATAGCATAGTAGTAAATTTGTATTATTTTTATTATTTTTTTAAAATAATCATAGTTAACAAATTAACAAAAAAATTTTTTAATGGTTTCGCTCCATATATTTTAAAATAACTTTTGTCAATAAAAAATTATTCATTAAAGAATTTTAACAACAGACATTCGTTTAAAATTTTTTCAAAACTTTACATAAAACAGTATTCTCTTAAACATCAGAAATTGTTTAATGACGCAACAAATCATCTACATTTAAAGTTCAATTAGATAAAAAAGAAATTATTAATAACTTATACAAAAATAAAAAGACTACAAAAAACAATAATGTAAAAAAAACAAACTTAAATTGCAAATGCAAACAAAATTAACAGGCCTAATCACATAAATATAGCAAACAGCAAATAGAAATGATGATTAATCTTAGACTGTCTTGTATTTTAATTAACAAAACTTTCTTACTTTTTGTGATTTCGAATACTAGATGTGAATATTGTATTAGGACTACTTAATAGTTTATTTATAAAATTTTATGAGTAGTTTTTCCTGATAACAACGAGAACCAATATTTACGTGGCAAATATATGTACTTAAACTAAATTGTTTTTTATAAATATGACTTAAAATCTTTGACCTGAGTTCAGAAACTGTTTACATAAAATCAGTGCTTAGAAATTTAAACAAAGAAGCTATAAAAAAATAATAGTTACCGTACAAAACTTACAAAAAAACTTTGCAAAAAACCAAAATAATCTTAAACCGTCATACTTGCGTCATGACGTAATTGATGACGCAAAACGCCGAAGCGTAGTTATTGTAGTAAGTGTTAGCGCTTCCATGCACAGCGAAAGCGCCGTGCTCTTCTGCGGAAGTACAAAATTGGGCTTTGTAGTTGTCAAAGCAGAATTTGTGGTGGTAGTTATAACGACAGGGCAAGAAGTACAAAAGCTCTGAAATATACAAAATAAAGTATGATTTTATGAAGATTAAAAGAAATTTAAGATAAAAAAGTCTCATTCTACTTCAATTAAATGAAAATTATAAAATTTACTTTGGTTTTTATTTTTGTTATGAACTTTATATTCTTCATCAGCTTTATTGCTGACCTCAGAAGAAATGCTTTTCGTGTCAATTAAAATCTTTAAAATAAAAATTAAAGCAGTAAAAGTATGAAGAAAACAAATCTTGTAAATTAATAAATAGTTTTTAAAAAGCGTTTTGACGGTTGCATTTTATAAAGGTAAATTACTTTAAAAAAAATAAAGTACTAAGTAATAACAAATTAAGATTTTTTTTTTTTTCTCTGATATTCAATTACAGTAATCGGAAGTTTTGAAATGCAATTTTATTATTACACAAAATTATAAACTAAACTTTTTACAACGCTCATACGCCAATGCGTGTCATGAATAATTTGTTTTCTTCTCCCGCAACGTGGCGCTTAACAACACAATGTCTTGTGTATTACTGCTTTGTGATATGCCGTTGGCAAAACTATTTCAGATTTAAACAGCTAAGAAATCGAACCCGCTTTTTTACGACCGAGATATTTTCGATCACCTATATTCTGTGAACGTAATTATAAAAAACAAACAAACCAAGTTTGGGTTCGTCCTCCTCATAAACATAATTGGTACTAGGCAAAAAAGAATAGTGGACATCATGATCGAGTGGTAAGAGAGGTTTGATTGTGATCGACTTGGTTAATCGTGCCATTTTGTTGTCCCCTTAGGAAGATTGAGCAATTTTGATTTTCAGCGTTATATGCCGACTGTTCTTTAAAATAAACGAAGAATGGGGCAATAATATTTAAATTTATTAAGAGAAGTCAAGCAGAGCAAATTTAGTAAATTTTAGCATAAAAATGCTTTCTCAGCATGCTCCCTGTCTTTCCGAAATAAGTTCTTCGAAATTAAGACACAAAATTGTTTTCGTATGAAAGTTTCACCTGGGTTGTAATGAAACACGGTGTTGATCAGGTTTTGATCCCCAATCATATCTTTAATCGATAATCGATAGAGCGGTAAAAGAAAATCTCGATTCCATGAAAATTTCCTCGCGGATAATTGTTTTGAGGTTCGAAAAACTCGATTTCTCATTCGGGTGAGGTTTATTAAAAACACCTAAACGTAGTTTTGCGTCGTCAAACAGGGGGCAAAAATTCCTTTAATTAATTAAAAACGTTACATGTATCAGGCACAAATAAAAAATGCTCTTCAATATTTTTAAGGACTCGCGCCCACTTATTAAGTAAATAAACTACACAAAAGACAATCACATTCAACTTGCAACCAACGATTTCTAGAAAAGAAGTTAAATATTATAGTTTGTTGCAATCTTTTAATCAGTAAAATCCAATACTTAAAGTGATTTATTCTTTCAAGTGAGGTCGAATCGTTTAAATCCTTTGGAGTTCGGGCTTAATAATTTTTATTTCTAGCAGTTAAGTTTCAAAGCTTTTTTTAAAATTCAAGTTCAAGTTTGTTTTGCTAAAAATAAAATCGGTTAATACGGGTTTCTGGTTCGGGTTCGGTTAATAGCTCAGTTTTTGTTCCGGGTTCGATTTACGAACTGCTTTTACCAGCAGCATTCAATCTCACTCATACCAAGAAATTCAAACTTTATGAGGAGATAATTAGATTTCAAGGCGGCAAAACAAACTTGACAAAATGCTTCCTGCAACGAACATAGTTTCATAACTCTTTCAAATAAAATGTCACAAGAATCAGCAACAACTATTAAAGAAATACAGAAGAATAGGAATGACATAAGAAAAAATTCGTCGTAGTCGTCGTTTGGAAAGGCATCCACTCCAGGTTAGACGCAAACAGGAATGGGTCCAAGGATTTATCCGTTTACTACTCCAGACTGCTGTACTTCTCGGATCAGATGGTGGCAGTGATGTTGTTAAGCCAGCATCGAGTTTCGTCATCCAAAATTGTCAGACCGCCTGCTCCATCTGGTGCCCAATGTATGGGACACGTTATTGAAACGTAGTCTGCGGTTTGCTCAGAGGCGCCACACTCGCAATTCGGTGAAGGAGCAAGACCCTATTTGTGCATGGACAAATGGAATCGCCCAACACCAGTCCGCAGGCGGTTGAGCTTAACCCAAGCTGCTCGGGCCAAGCACTCCCAATTGGCCTGGCACTGGTCCCAGGCATAAAATCACGGGGCCTGAAAGTATTTTCACAAGACTCTGCATTTCATTTATGATTTGTCCACTCAGAAGCGCAGATGCCAAGTCTGGCAAGGTTATCCAAAAGATTCCCCGTTGCTGGCACAAACGGACGTCTATATCTTAATCTCTCTTGGGGCGAGCATCTGAGGACCCAATTAAAAGACCATACAAGATATGATCAGGGTCCAGAGATCCGCGGTAGGCCAAGGAGAGTGTCGCTCCCATTTGGCTAAGCTCAACTGACTGGATGCCTGAAAGTATGGGTAAGTGATTCGTTGGAGTAGGACGCAGGCATCCAGTGACTATTCACAAGACGTCATTCAAGACACTGTTGATGATGCAAGTGTGAGCACTGCAACATCAAACTGGTGGGTAGTACTCAGCTGTTGAGTAGACCAGGTAAAAAGCAACTGTGGGTAGTGTTTTGGCACCAACACATCATCCCGAGCCTACAAGTCGCCTCAGCAGTGTGACGCGCGAGGATATTTTTTTGCGCAATGCCACTAGAAAGTGACGAAACGTAAGCGGTCTGTCCAGTTTTACCCCAAGATAAGTAGGGGTTGGACTAAACGGTAAAAGTCTATCATTATTGTAGACTTTTATGATGACGTTTGGCCTTTAGTATATAATTAAATATTCAATAAGATCTAAATTTAATGATTTCAGTGAGATACTTACTGCGGGAAAGCATTTTTATTTCAGATAAAAATGAATTCAGGAAGTTCAAGCACAGTCTTTCTAAGGAGCAATCATCAACATTGGTTCTCTTATCAATTCTCAATCAGGCCACAATCTTCAAAACAGTTTCAATCTCTATCAAGAAAGAGTGTATGCTAAGCAAGAGAATTGAAATCAATTGATATAACAAATTCAAACCGTTGAATGGACAATCAACCTTATTTTTAACTGATCATTCAAATCAATTTACACAGTTGGCATATTCTATTCTTTTCTAAACTTTATACTTCTTTATTCTCTCTTCAAAATGTATATATATACAAGTATATTTTGTTTTGTATTCATGTTTGTGTAATTGCAGTGCATCCAGAAAAGGTTTCCGGACCTGGTGAGGTTTTTTTTCAGGAGTTTTTCTTCACTCACCATGCTCAGTTGAGCTAAATTCGTAGTTAGCAATATAGGCCGGTTGTACCTCCCAAAGATTTACATAACCGTTCCTGCACTGCACATTTTTTGTCTTTTTTGTCTTTTTAAATATTAATGTAACGGAGTCGCAAACTGCCTCGTCCTTCCTCCAACTCCTCACAAACGCGCTTCACGACTAGCAACAGATTTATGATTTTATTTCACAAAACAAAACAATAATGGTAGCGCTAGTCCGAAATGGTTTTCTAAACAATAACACAAATTTCAAAATGTTTCAATACGTTAGACAATTACAGATTTACCAACGATGTTGGGCGGACGAGCAAAGGAAAGTATTAAATTACTAAATTCTCTACCTTAAGTAGACAACGTCCAAAGGGACAAATATACAGCAGCCAGATCAATGTAAAGACTCCGTGCAAATGGCAAGTTACAGCCAGCTCCAGTCAAAGGACTTACCAAACAACGTGGCATCACTTTATGCCAACAGCCGCTCGAGAACGCATTAAAGGTAGCGCTGAACGCATTAAAGGTAGCGCTGATTATTCAGCGCTGATACAAAAGGCGCGCTGGCTCGAAACCCGCACCCAGGATCTACTTCTCGAATAATTTACGCAAATGACGTAACAATTAATATTTAGTTTGAATTAGGTAACGCGGCCGTGCTTCTCATTTTTTCTCTTTCTCAACTCTCTTTATACTTTCTGCATGTTTAACGTTCGTCGTTGTGTCGCGTTTCCTTTTCATGCTTCATAGTACTGTACATTGCATATACTTAATAATGTTACTAAGCATGAATAAAATATCATCATCATCATCATCTCTCGGTTATTTAAGTGAAAAGCTGTGGGTAGTGTTCTGGCACCAACACCTCATCCCGAGCCTACAAGTCGCCTCAGCAGTGTGACACGCGAGGATAATTTTTTGCGCAAAGCCACTAGAAAGTTACGAAACGTAAGCAATCTGCCCAGTTTTACCCCAAGATAAGTAGGGGTTGGACTGAACGGTAAAAGTCTATCATTATTGTAGACTTTTATGATGACGTTTGGCCTCTCGGTAATTTAATTGAAAAGCTGTCGTCACCGCCTTAGTGTGACTGAGCTTCAACCTGAAGCAGGAAGAAAGAAGAAAGGTTATAAAAAAAAAATTGATGACATATTAGTCCACAGCCACGTTGAAACTTTTATTTTTTTTGCTTAAAGATTTTGTCATATACTCCGACAATGTGTTTCATTATACAAAACATTTAACAATTTTTTTCAGATTTTTTTTTAGGTGTCAAACTTATTTACCCTCCCAATCGTCTGCATATTTTCTACAAGTCTTCTTCCCCGATTAGCTGCTTGTTTCCTCAAAACAACTTCTCTCCTTCACTGGCAGTCTCCAACATCTTATTAATCATATATATCCACTTTCTTCTCTCTGCTCAAATGCTTATCAACTTAATTTGGTTGAAAGTCAATAACATCATCATTTAAAAGTGCTCCCTGTACTTTTAACATCATCATTTAAAAGTGCATTATTTAAAAGTGCAGTAATAACATCATCATTTAAAAGTGCTGTAATATCATCATTTAAAAGTGCTGTAACATCATCATTTAAAAGTGCAGTAATAACATCATCATCATTTAAAAGTGCAGTAATAACATCATCATTTAAAAGTGCTCCCTGTACTTTTAACATCATCATTTAAAAGTACTTTCTTCATATTTTCTGCCCACGTTTTGTCACAACAATTACAGTCGGCTAGCATTATACAAGACGAATTTTTTTCGTGGTATGAAATCTTATTCAACCAAACTATTGTACAAAATTTTTGCAAAACCCTTGATCGTGATTTTGATTTTTTGATCAAGAATCTCAGCCTTCAATAGCAGCCCGCACAAACACCCTCGAAGACGGAACAAAATGTTCATAAACCCGTTTTGACCATAAAGTCAAGTAAAAAAATAGTCAATTAAAATCGAAGGTCGAAAAGTAATTCTGTTTTAGGAAAAGTAAAATGGTACAAAAAAACCGACTATCGGAACAAATTATTTGTTAATTGAATTGCCAAGTCCAAATCGCCACAGTCGAAAAGTCCAAAAAACCTTAAAACAAGCAACAACCGTCCGTCATACGTCCTTGCAGCAACAAGGACTGCCAATCAAAAGTCTGCCTCGGCAGCTATCAAGTGAAATGCCTACCAGCTGTAAACTATCGTATATCAGAAAAAGGATGTCGAAATAAATAAAAAAATTTCGAGGTCTTAGTTCTTTATCGCTCATGGTAATAAGACTTGCTCTACACTCAAAGTATGCTCAGCGTTTATGCTCGGCGCATACTGTTACAAAAATTTAGAACTCATTGTTTAGTACAGGGTTTCTCAAACTTTTTTGTTCTACGACACAAATTTTAAAAATAAAATTTTGTGTGACCCCAATTAGTGGTGGATATTTAAAATTAGGGGCCCGAGGCAAGTATTGTCAAAAATTGGTATTTTCTAAAAACGAAAAAGGGTTTTGATCTCACATTTATCATTTTTCTCCGAAAATCATAATGATCTTTAAAAAAAGAAGGTCTTCACTTCGAATCGAACTCGTTTTTTCCTATTTTTCTCCCAAAATCATGCTCTTCTCTAAAAAAAAAGGTCTTCACTTCAAATCGAACTCGTTTTTCCGTATTTTTCTCACAAAATTATGCCCTTCTCTAAAAAAAAAGGTCTTCACTCAGAATCGAACTGCGTTTCATCTATTTTCCTCGCCAACTTCAGGTGTCCTCTCAAAATGCCAATTTCTTTCGCAACCCCAAAATTATTTTAGGCGACCCCATTTGGGGTCGCGACCCATAGTTTGAGAAACGCTGGTTCAGTACACTGTTAAAAAAACTGCAGCGGCTTCTCTGATCATTGCGGTCGGCATTTTTGATGTTTGCGAAATTTTGCAACTTTTTTTTGATTTTGCTGCACGTTTTTTAATAGTGTAGTAATTTGACGTCTTTAGACAGCAAAAATGTTCACCAAAATTTAAAGGTACTGTACACCCAGAGTACACAGGTTTAAACCCCAATATCCAAACTTGGGTTTTCCTTTACTTTTTTCAGTAAACGTAGGCGTTCAGACTAAAAAATTTAGTTTAGAAGGGTCTAGTTTAGAGCTGCATCTTTCACCATAATAGTTTCCTATATTTTCTGTTTAGTTCAAACATATAACTTAGCTCTTGGAACACAAAGGCTTTGCGCAACCCTATATGCCAAAGTACTGGCCCAGCTAGAAAACTACAGTTTTCTGCATAAAAATTCATGAATGAAGGTTTGTTTTAACAATTTACTCGAGTTTGATCTTTCATGGCCGTTTGTGGTTTACGAAGCTTTTTTATTCTTCATATTCTCTGAAATCACCCTTCTAATTTTTTTCTGTTCACAAAAAGAATTATAAAATTTTTATAATATCTTCGCGACGGCAAAGCATGTAAACGCTGCCCTAGTTGATGCTGTTGTGGTGTAAAAAATTCTCCGCAAATTTTTAGTTTGTACAAGTATTCTAAAACTCCTAAATGCAACTGCTTATTATTGTATGCGCAATTTCTTTAAATCTTTAAAAAATTGAAATTCGTTAATTTACTAACTAAGGCAGTTTTTAAAGTGACTTATCAATAGTACTGGTTCTTAGCCTGAAGCTACACTTAGTTCCAGCATGATCGTCACAGTTCGCTTGTTGCATCACAATCAAAGCAGAGTGCAAACGAGCGGTTCGAGAGAATTTCTTATGGAAGTTCAACCAATTCAATTCTACTGAAAATTGAAAATGAAGCTGTTAAAACTTTTTTTATGTTAGCGTAAGAGTTACGGTTTCAAGTAGAGTTTATTAGATTTTATTAGACTTTATTTTTGTATACTATCTTGTCAAAACTAAATCAAATTAAAATTAAAACATTAATAAAACTGTGCATTTGTATGTTTTGTTACTTTATCCAATCCATCATCTTTAAGTTTCCAGTTAACTAGATTGTAAGATGAGATAATGGCATTCGCTGTAAAATGTAGAATTTAATTATTGTTTGCCCCTTTTTCAATCTTAAAGAGCTTACATTAGATTTTGCCTTTCCCGCCTAAAAAGTGAGTCAGCAAATTAATGTTCTTTTATATAGGCCTAAGCTTGAGTATTATATTATCGTTTCTCTTTCTTATATTGGTGGGACAATTTTTAAGCCAAATTCAGGCACACCATATATAGACTTGCCATAGGTCCCAAATTTGGCAGGACAGTCCCAATTTTTGGGGCTTTGTCCCGGCCGGTTCGCCGGAAATTCAAGAAAAATTTGATGTGAAGACCTCCTTTTTTAGAGAACACTACATTTTAGCGACGAAAACTATAAAATTCAAGGCTCATTCAAGTGAAGACTTCTTTTTATATAAAAACACTACTTTTTAGGGACGAATTTTTTTCTATTAACGAGCGTCCCAGTTTGCCCCTTCGGAAATACGGTATCCCTAACTATATATTTATTTTCAAATTTAATATTTTTCAGTTTCAACTGCAATGTTGGTCTATTTCTAGTTTTTTATTACCTTTAAAAATTGCATTTAACAATAGCAATTATATTTCAGAGTGTTTTATGCGTTTTGCAAAACAATCATAAATACAATAAAATTTTTATGTTTTAAAACGTTCAATTTCTAAAACGCAGGTAAAACTAATGGGTCATTGTTAATTTTTAAAGGCTAAATGTATTTCTGAAAGGCAGCCTCATTAATTTTTTTTTAAATGTTCTGCAATACAAGGAGCAAGGTTAGGTTGAGAAGAAAATATCAAATAAACCTTTTATGAGCGAAAGAAAACTATTAGTCACTATTTAATTTACCGTTGCATGTCATTTAGATCGAGGGTGGGCAACCTACGGCCCGTGGTCCGGATCCGCCCTCCAATCAAAATTATCCAACCCATGATATGTTAGTTAGATATTGAAAAAATACGACCCTCTGTCTCGTTTGCAATCCTATTTTTTGACCTAACAATTTCAAACACTTGAAATTTGTGTGACGTTGTTCCTTTTTGATTAAAAAAAAAAACTAGTAAAGACCAAAAATAAATCTTCACTCTAAATTTATGTGAAGATAAGAAAAGTTTCGGTAGCTGGAAAAAAGTCCGGCCCGCCATATCGTTAAAAATTGGTTTTAGGCCTGTGACATGCAAAAGGTTTAGACCCCTGTTTAGACGATAAGCATATTTATTGCCAATAATATTAATTCATTTCTTTAGCACTTTGTAAAGGCAAATAGACTATATCTTATATATTTTTATAATCTTTTTGAGTTTTTTTCGTTTGTTCATTGTGCATTTATTATTATTACCCACCATTTCTGACAAATTAGCGGTTTTTAATTTTTTTATATTAGGCGACTTGGCCTCTAAGAACTTCGCTTTCTATTGGTTGCACGTTGACCCTTGATTGAGGCATCTGTCTAATTAAGTTCCATAATGCACTTGAAGTTGATTTGTTAAGTTGAAGATTCATATCAGCATTTCTAAACTACATTTATATTACAAGTGCTGATATTCAGTCGATTTGCACCGGTTTGAACGAACCGGTTATTTACGTATCTTCATCTTAATGAACTGGTGAACTACTCGTATTTGCTTAAATCAAAAATAATTGAATGCAAAAGTGAAACTGAATGAAAAATTTTTCAATTAAGTTCTGGAAAGAAACTGTTCCTATTTTTTTTGAATCCCGTCACTATATATCACTCTTATAAAAATTACAAAACAAAAAAAACTTTCAACTCAATATTTAGACAACTCCAAAAACAATAAAAAGATCATTATTTTACCATTCTTAAGATCAGTATGACAATTTACGAGGACGAAAAATAAAAAAAACACAGACTAGTAGATTTACAAAAGATGAGCATGTTGCAAGAAAAAAAAAGGAGGACCGCTTTTAAAAATTCATTTTGCAAGAAAAAATTATAAAATGACGACCTTTATTTGCTGCAGTTTTTGTTTTTTAATCGAGTGGATACCTTTAAATGGGTATTAATTAGAATATAAAAAGATTGGAAAGATCTTTAGTTTAATTAAACAACTTTTTTAAGTTGTCATAGTGGTTCTAAGAAAGAAGGAGCATTTTTTAAAGAAAACCGCTCAATTTGCTCCATTCTAAAACCATTACTGATAATGCAGTTTAATAAAAAATAAAATAAAGAAAATTAACTGTTTACGTTGATTGATTATCCGTTTGATTGATAGTTGTTTTAATCTTTTTACAAATGTTTAAGCAGTCGTTGATACTCAAGCGGTTTTTTTGCGGTCAAGCGGTTTCTGCCTTTCAACAGCTCTGATAATCAGATTTTTCCGGGTTTCAAACGAACTTTCTAACAAAACGAAGCTGATGCTGAAAAAACACTCAAACTTAAATCAAGCTCGGTCAACACATAATGCAATTAAAAATAAGGTAGGGTAAATAGGCTAAGGTTAGGGTAGCTTAACCGAAAAGAATTTGACCTGATATTGATTTAACCGTAATGCATAAGCTAGTCTTAATCGTATGGTAGTATTGGCTTGGTTTCAACTTTCTATTTAAGTGAAGTCATTATTGATGGTAGGCAGTGTGACTTCATTGAAGAATTTGTCATGAAGTGTCTTTTCCTAAGGCACAACGCAAAGCATATAGGTAGAGTGAAACAGAACACGCGCTGTTTGGCTGGCAAGTCAGAGTGTGATAATATTGTTACAGCATTGTCATGAAGTTGTTTAAATAAATATCGGCTTCGAGGCAATAATTTAAATCCTTTTAAAGTTGGACATTTTTTTAAAAGTCGTTTGAAATTTTTGCGTAAAATTGTAGAAATAAAAAATTATGACCCATACAGCGGATAACTTATTTGAAGTTGCCAATTTGTAACTCGGAGAAAGTTTAAAACATAATAAATGATGCATAATCACGAGTTGTATTGCAAGTTGTATTGCAACAGGATGCCCGCTTTGTTGTTTATAACCGAGTTCCAAAATGCGGCAGTATGTCCATGACTACCCTCGGCTACCACTTGGGGGAAGCAAATCACTTCAAAGTGGCCAGCCCATAAGAAGATGGTGAGAAGCCCCACAAAACCGAAAACGACCAACTGGAATTCATCCATTTCCTACACAAAAAATCTTCCGGTTATATGTATATACGTCATCAATACTTTATTGACTTCACCAGGTTTGTAAATTTGGTTGCTTGATTTTGTCGCTGCCTTACTTTAGGGGACATTTTCGATTATACAATTTTTAACATCACTTGTATTATATTAGCATGTTAACTGCATCAAAATATATCTACTTTCTCTTTAAATTTATAAACGTCAAAAGTTTTTTGCTTTATGTTTTTTGCTTTAAATTTATAAACGTCAAAAGTTTTTGCTTCAAGGTCAAAAGTTTTTGCTTTATGTTTAACAAAACTATATCAGGTTTTATAGCCTTAATCCTTTAGAGAGCAGCTTTAAGTTAAATTGTCAAGCGCATCAATTACATGCCGAACAATAAATCGTGAGTGTAAACTGAAATAACCCAGCCATGTAATAAAAAGTAAACCACCAATTTTCTTTATCATTTACTGCGATAACACGTTATAGCGATTACTCATTAATCGGAATTGAGAAAGTAACCCTCAATGTAGATCCTCACTTCATGTCCGGATTTTATGAGGAGATCAAACAAACTCGTGCACAACAGCGTTGTCAAGCGGTTTAAATAAATTTTTTAATAACAAGCTTTTGCTTTGCTTTTTTTATGATAAAACAATAAGCTTTTCATCTCGTGTTGTTTTATAATCTTGACTTTATCATCATTATTATATCATCAGTTGCTCTCTAGCTTGGAAGAGAACGTCAGAAGTCCTATAGTTGGAGCAACCGCCAAGCGCTTATCCCGAACTGCTTAATCGCCAAGATGCCAATATATTGCTTTTCTGCTGAAAGTTTTTGTTTTTAAACTTTTTATGAATTGATATGACTTTATGACGTTTACCGTCGTACTGAAATGGCGCTTTTACCACGCGGTCGGGTTACTGCTTCATGACGATTTCCGTTGATCGGCAAAAGTAAAAAAATTAAATCAAGATCACATCAAAACTTCGTTAAGAACTTAAAAGCTTTGCCTCCTCAAATCTGTATTCACTTTGCATATTTTTTTGGGCTTCTTTTTTTATTTTTATTTTGTTGCATAAATGCTTTCAATGTTAGATTACATACAAAATAAAAAACAGTACAATTATTAGATTCGAAGAAAAATCGAGAAAAAGCTCTTATGACGACTCTACTTCCTGCGACACATTAATGCACCTAAAAGCGTAGTCATGAACAGTTTTCGTTGTTCAGTTATGTTTTAATAATTATACAGAGGGGCCTCGGTCTACGAGATTTTCGATTTAGGAGAATCTAACCTGAAGAATTTTTGACTCGCTCTTCGTCCAATGTTTAGGTCTATGAGAAAAGTTTTGCTAACTATTAAAAGTTTTGTCTACGTCTGTTTTATGAATTTCACCACAGAGCATTTGTTTTAGATTATTTCCGGATTGTTTAGACCAAACTAACTTTAAATTTTAAATTTGAAAAAACTGCGAATAAATAATGTATTTTGCATATTTTCAAACTTTGGTGGGTTTTCGAAGGCTAGGCAAAGCGGAAAAAAGGTCGGAAATTAAGGGATGAGGAAAAGGGAAATTAAATATTAAATAAAACAAAACTGTAATCATTTCAAAAATCTTCTGCTTTTGGCTCTTTCTTGTGCAATATACAACATCTGCCAGTGTAATGTTGAAATTTAGTTTTTATCAAAGGATGTGAAACGTACTGAAGGTATTTTCGTTAACCATATCACATAACTCGATACCATATTAGCAGACCCTGCATTTCGAAAAGCTTGTCTCTTTTTTCATCAAAGTTACACTTCAAATGAATTTCCAAAATAAAATTGGTCAGCAAATTTTGTAGATAAAAGTGTTGGATTGAAAATGAAAATTTGATAAATATTTCGGAGCGCCAGTTCAAGTTAAGTGGCGTATTTTTGTTAATATGATGCAGAAAATAAACAAATGAAGTCATAAAATGTCACGCATACCAAAATACAAGTAAGATTAACAAAAATTTTTGCTCATCAACTTTAAATTTCTTTGTTTATTTTAATTTAAAATCTAATGTACTATATGTTACCAGGTTTGGCCATAAGCAGCCTCTTTATATCAATATGATTCGTGACCCAGTCACAAGATTTAAGTCTTTTTACTACTTCTCTCGTTTTAAAAACGAAAGAGGAGGAGGAGGAGCAAGTACAAAGATGAACAAAGAGAGAAAAAATGAGGTAAAAAATTTTTTTTCGTTGAATGATTGACTAAATTGAGCAACGTCGTAAAATGCCAGGAAACGTTTAAGGCTAAGTTTTTGTATAAAGTCAAAAATCAACAAAAATAGATACAGCGAATAAAAATTTGATCAAAAACTTATTTCTTTTTAAAATCATTACCATAATCTTTACCAACTGTTTTTTACCAACCAAATAATCTTTAATGGCATTGAATCATGATTATTAAACTGTGTGTTTGTACTGCTTTAAAAAAATTCAAAATAAAAAAGCACAAACTATGCAGTTGAATCATGGAAATTATAGTTTGAATTCTTTTCAGAGCATAGATGAGTGCATCCAGAAGAGGAGACAAGAATGTATCAAACCTTACTGGCAAGTCGTGCCTTACTTCTGCGGGCAAGATCCTGGCTGCATGTAAGTTCACTTGGTTTCCTTTGTTTTTAATCCAACAGAGAAGAGATAAATTTCGCTTTTGGTTGTTTTCACTCTTGCTTAAAAATTGCCAGAAAGGAAACCAGCAAAAAGCTACTTAAAAACTTATTGGTTATTTTTTAATGGCCCGTTACGTCTGTTCAGTTGGTAAATAGTTTTTGACATTTTTTGTTACTTCTACAGAATCAGTTTTTGAAATTTGTTGAGTTTTTTGAAAATTTTGTAGAACTTGATTTAGTGACTCGTTAACTTCTTTAATCTTATAATCTTTCGGTGCCTGTAATGAAGGTCTCACCGACAACACAATCTTGGCTGCCTACCACAAGATAAATTTCTTAAATCTTTTTATTAGACCTGCCCTAGGAACCAGTAACAGCAAAAAATATAGTCTACCTAAAACACAGCTCAGACTACCACAATAACTTCTTTATTACAAAATATGCCCCAATCCACTTGGGGGCCCACAATAGCATGAATCAAAAGTAGGTTAAGCTCACTAGCTTAATTCTTCACAATAACGTAGACAACCAGAGACTTGCATTCAAAAACTATTAATTTACAGAGCCAACAAATTTCCAATAGCAAATCACCGAAACGAATAATAATAACGCTTCCGAGCGAGCCTTATTTATATCTGTCGGTCGTAAGTTGCTGGAATGTTCTGACAGTTACTAAAATCAATCCAGTCATACATAATGATTATTACGTCACATGTGTCACAATGGCGAACCAGTCAAGCGAATAGTCTGAATCTTTCTCTAAAAATCATTAAAGTAAGCAGTGTTGCCATTTTCTTGTAAATAAATGTAAAATTTTTATTTTTTAAGAACGGAACAACGTCATAGATCAACTTCCGATTTGCAGTAAAATCACAAAACATTGTAACCGAATTAGTTAGCATAGAGCTATAGATTGTAGTATAATGATAATTCAAATCTGTTTCCAGAAGGTTAAAACATTGCGGTACGGTTGAACTATCTTCGATAAAAATTTTTTATAAATTAAAAGATCCATATAGGTATTTAATAAGAACAATAAGCAGAGTTTGCTTTTTTAATAGAACAATAACACAAAGAAATTAGAATCCAAATTAAGAGCATGTAAATTCACTTATGGAACAAAAAAATAATTTAACAATGCATTTTTTGTACAAAAATTAAGGCGGTTCTTAAAGTTTATTTTTGCTTAGCACTGTCATTAGATAAACACAAACCAAAACTGTTTTGGACCGCTGATGCAAAAGTGACTACTCTTCAGATTATGGTTGAATGGCTCCACTGTAAAAAACTGCTACCAAATCAAAGAAATTTTGCAAAATTACGCAAACAGCAAAAAAGCTGACTGCAATGATCAAAGAACCCACAGCAGTTTTGTACAGTAAACTTTATTTCATGAAATCAGGCTAAAGATCAAAATAAAAAAATTTACTTTAATAAAGGTATAAAAACATCATTTTGCCTTAAAAAGCTATACAAGATTCCTGTAGAAGTTTGGTGCCCTTGCTTTGAACCAAAAGCGTTTAATTCTTGACCAGCCTAAAGGTTTGAGTGGCTTGTGCGGTACTTTCCCACGTGACAAAGCTAAATAAGCAAAAGATGTAACAAGCAAAGTCCACTTATTAAATAGCGATTTAAAAGATTGTGGACTAAATTGAAAACTTTTACCTATTTATTTTTGGCCTTTGCTTAATGTTGAAAATGAGGAAAACTAATTAAATGAAAGTGGATACCAAAAAATGGTTTTAAATTGCAAAATTTTGCCCATGTTTTGTTCCCCGGGATCTAAGAGGCTATTGCCTCAAAAAGTATAGATGCCCTTACTATAGATAAAAACCAAATATAAAGATATAAACTTAAACATTAAGCTATATCTGTCATGCTGGAAAACATCTATTTTATGCGTTTGGCTTCATGAAACGTATAGGAAAAATTAATAGTTCAACACGTTACTAGACACCAAATTAGGAAAAAAACATAGTGATTTGGGATGAAGTACTCGTACTTCTGATTTGAAGCTGTCAGTCGATGTGTTAATAGACGGCTAACATAGCTTGCATACAAGTATAGATTGCAATGAGAAGAATTTATTTTTTACCATTTCGTACTATTGCATTATATCTGTTAAATGCCAACAGTAATTAATTTTTGCGTTAATGTCAGTCATCAACGGCAGAAGCATATCTACAACCTGGTTTAAAATGCAGTGTGCTATCGATTTCTAAAATATCGTAAGTCGTTCTTGTCACGATTGCACATATTGTTTCATAAACATCTCTTTGACTAAAATCGACATTTAAAGTCCAATCACGTGATGCCTACGTAGAGCGAAAGAATCAAAACTTAGCTTTAACTCACGGTTGACTTATTATTGTCCGAAACCAACCGAAGATTTCTCATGAATACGAGGTTTTGTTTAAAATATTTTTATTATGAAATCATTTTTTACGCTGCTCCTTTACGTGGCAGGAGCTGCTCGCAATGGGCAGTAGATAAAGCTAAAGAAAACATACGGAAACACTACGTGTTTGTTGTAGTTCTGGAGGATCTTGAAGACTCATTACAGCTAATGGAGATACTGATGCCTCGATACTTTCAAAATGCCAAAATTGTTTATCAGAACCCGGTAAGATTGACTAAAGTTGCGATTTCAATAATGATTTGTTGGTTGCAAACTGATTATTGCAACTTGCTGGATGACATGGTATCTTGTAAGAACATTTTTATTTCAGCATCCTTGTTTACAAGAAAAGTATTTGAAGTAAAAAAACTGTGCAGTAAACCAAACAGAAGATCAAATCCTCTCAAAATTTGTAGCACTTTTGTTTGTAACTTCTATTTTATAAATTTGTAACACATTTTTAAATATGCACGAGTTGTAAGAGTAAATTTACCCTAATAATTTAGAACTAATAATTATTAAGTATAAATCTGCCTTGTTTTTTGCTGAAATTTAACTTGTTAGATTTTTTGTTTAGTTCAAGCCTAATTAGGCCTAATTGGTTACCAGGTTTATGTTTATTGTTTTAATAGGAAAATGAAAAAATGAAGTTTGAAACGAGTACACAAATGAAGACAGATTCTAGTGACTCCGCTCGGGAGTTTCTTTGGAGGAGAAAAGAAAAGCTTAAACTTGAATATGAACTTTATAATTTTGTTAAGGGTCGGTTGCAACAACTGAAGCATGAATTATTATGACGCCGAAAACTACAAAAAAGTTTTCTTTTAATGTTTGTGTCACGACGAGTAAAATACGTATAAACAACTAAGTTTTTTTCAGTTCAAACAAAGTTAAATGTTTTTCAGCGGACTTTTATTTAAAGTAAAAATCTTTTTACGAATTTTACTACGGAACCTACATTTGCTCGGATTTAGTCACGTGGGTTGGAATATTTATGCAGTCAATCGCGCAATAGACGCGCTTATAAATTATTACTTTTTTAAATATAAAGCGGTTAGAGTGAAGGTTAATATTCACTCTGCAATTAATATTATATAGCGAGAATTTACAACCGATTTGAAATTTTCTACGTTGTGCCGTACGAGGTCCAGATGACAAAGGAAGAAACTAAGTAAGAAATTTTTTGATGTCACATGTATTTGGAGCAAAACTCTTCTATGTTTAGACATAGGCCACTACCCCTTTTATTTATGATTTTTTTATAACTGCTACACTGATTTATTAGACCTAAATAAATCAATTGCAAGCGCACATAATAAGTTTGACTTGAATGTAAAAAGTTTACTTATTTAACCTTTGACCAGTGGCGTGCGGTCAGGGCATGCAAGTCATGCGTTGCATGACCAAATTTTTAGGAATTGCATGACAAACTTTTGCGCGATGAGATAGATATCGTTGAATTCGATGAGAAATATTATTGTTTCGGATAAAATCTGAGGCCGATCCGCGACGAAGACCTAGTTTTTTGTGTTATTTTAGAAAATATTATGAATTTAGGACGAAAAGTAAAAAATTGAAGACTTGCTGGAAGTGATTACCTTTTTTTTTTTTTTTTATAGATGACTGTATTTTGAAAAAGAAAAGTGCATTACCTCAAACGATTTAAAGCGATGACCTGTTTTTTTTTAGAGATCATTGTATTTTGAGGAAGAAAAGTGCATTATCGGGCAACAATTTGAAGTGATGAACTTTTTTTTCTTTAGAGATTACTGGATTTTTAGGACGAAAACTGCATCACCTAGGAAAGACTTCAAGTGATGACTTTTTTTTTTAGAGATCACAGCATTTCTGGGACGAAAACTGCATTACCAGAAAATGACTTGAAGTAATGATCTTTTTTTAAAGAGATCACCTTGAGTCTAGGACAAAAATTGGTCTTGAATATACCCAATGTTATAAAAATTGGACATGCCCATTGCATAGTCTATGGAAGTCGATATGGGTGAGCTATGGAAGTCGAAAATTATTATTGTTTACTACTGAACTACACCAGTTGTAGACAGGGCCTTACTCGTGTAAGCTATGATTACAAGTTTAAATTCATTGCTTAAGAAAGCATACAAAGTAAAACTTAAAAAAATCGGGTGCTATCATTTAAAAATTTAAATTAGCTAGCCGTAATCTGCTGACCCTTAGCATCAAAGATTAAAATTTGAATCCAAAAGACAGTTGGATTTAAAATAAACAAAACAGAATGGATTCCAAATTATTTTCTCTCAAAAATTACTAACCGTTTGCGTTGAACATGTTAACATTCTTAAGTTAAGAGCGAAAAGGATTCCATAAATACTGTGGGCTCTTGGTTAAGGTCATCGCCCAGATCTCGTTTCAGCGCTATTGTTCAGAACACGTTTTGATCCAATAGAAGTGCGTGGGACAGCGGTTGGGTGCATCAATAAAAATTTTATTTTGTTACAAATTGATAAAAGAAAAAGAATAAAACAAATAAAACTAATTTTTTAATTGCAATGACGATTGCTAAAAGCTATTTTTAATCAAGCCACTTTAAAAATACTAAAAAAGATGTCAATCTTTCTAGATGCGACGCTCACTGGTATCCAATCCGGTTTCTTCCAATACCAAAATGTAAAAACTCTTGTAAAATGTAAAAACTCTCCAAAATGTAAAAACTCTTCCAAAAACAAAAGCAACTTTTCTTAAACTATGTACGGAACCTGCTTGTGTTTGTGCAATGTATAATAGATGATCGCGTAATAAAAATCGGTGATCCCATGTGCTTATAAATTTACAATTTCTAATGCCAGTACTGGCAACATAGGCAAGAAAGTTAGCGAACTGGGAGACTAAAGCCTCTTTCATTTAATTTTTAGACCTGACCAGAATTTTTACAAGCTTTCAGCCCCTTACGAAACCATCTTAAAAGAGTCTTTTTTGCAATCCATTTAAAAAAGTCAAAATGCTTTATCGGATTCAAATGCGACTTCTAGCCAGGGGCATATTCTCCAAGCATACCTAGAAATTTTATAAAAAAAATAATTATACAGTACAAAAAAAATAAAAAAATAATCTTGAAAAAAATATAAAAAAAATAAAAAAGTAATCGAAAATAGTAGATACAATTTCGATCTGATGCAGATGTTTGTTTAGACTCTAAAGAACGATTCTGGGTGAAGACCTTTTTTTTTTTAGAGAACACACTGATTTTGGGAGAAAAATAGGGAAAATAGAGAAGAAATCGAGGTGAAGACTTTTTTTTTTTAAGAAAAATAGGACTGGTACAGCAGAAAACATTGCATGCCTGCAGAGTCATCATTTCGTCATTGCATCTCTGACCTGAAAAGTCACGGTACGCCACTGCTTCTAGCATATGCAAGATTGAAACTTTAATATTAAGCGGGTTTCCAGCATTTTTTTCAAGAAAGAGTAAGAAAAACATTGAAAGCACAATGAATACCACAGAAAGTTGTTATCAAATCACATAGCCTACTCTTCGACTCAGTAGTTTTAGTCAGCCATCTTTCTTATTTTTTAGTGATGGATTGTGTATTAGACATGACTTTGGAATCATTGTGCTCACTTTATACACGTTAATACTAATCGAACTTGTTTCTTGTACTGTGCATTGATATCATTTTTTTTTCTAGTTTTACTTGTCATATTGCTGATATTTTTAAACAAATTCTGGGAAGAAAAATTTCTAATTTATTTGAAGAACAATTCGAAAGGTGATTGATGTATATTTTATTATTTTGTGCTATTTTTTCTGCTCCACTTTAATATTAATGTTCAAATGTAAAGTGGTTCAATGGTTTGTTTGTGTAAATAATGAACTACAAAGTGTCCAATTTAATGGGATTTCTGGGTGGCATATTTTGTAATATTATAGCAGTGTAAACATAACGAACAAGTCATGTATAAATAAGACAACCTGCTATTTAAGTTTGTTTTCAGCAAATCACACAATTTTGAAAAAAATGGTCCTTGGAAATAATCGAAGAAGTCGATGGTGGTGCTTGAATTGGGGGACTGCGATCGGATTAGCTTGGACTGGGTCGGTCCAACTCGCAAATCGGTATAACATTGACACTAGAATATCTTCAAAATGGTTTGCAAGAATAAACGCAATAACATTGTTTTTGAATTTGGTCGATAAAGTTGCAGCCGTTTATTCATCTCCGTGGAGAATACCGGAACTTTTTTTGCATCTTCTCTCAGCGTTTGGAGGAGCTCTTTCCACGGTTCTCTAGATGTTCATTTTCAATCACAAATCCACAAAGGCTTCTTATCAATCCTCTTTTAAAAAAATGTGTTTGGTGAATTTCGCTTTAATTTTCGGTCGAATAATCTTATTCATTTAAAAAAATTGAAGTCAGCATAGAGACGACGATTCCCGTGATTAAAAATAATTTATGCGATAAATCGAAGTATTTATTGCGTCTAGTGAAAAAAAAACAAACCATGAAACTTCGTATGAAATCCAGAGTAAAAACTTTTCTGAGAAAAAATTGACTTATATTGAGCAGCATATACTCTTGTACACGTTTTAAAAATTTTTTCATGATAGTATATATATAAATACATAAATAAATATATATATTCTTATTGAGTTTCTGATCTGGCCATTGAGCACTGTTGTAGCTATATCGGAAACACTTATTTTTGTTTATACTTATGTTACCACTTTTACTATACATATATAGGCTATTATATACTTATACCGTCAATCTTAACACTTCTATTGTACATATGCCCTTAAAAAAGCAGAAAAAGGAACCACAGATCTATGTTTATTTCTAAAAAAGTTATAAACGGCAAAATTGTTGAAAAACAACGGTTCCATCAAAAAACTCTTTTTCTTTACGTAAGCCAAGGATGTTTGTAGAGAATTGAAAAAAAAAACTTAAGAGCAGAAAAAATAGAAACGGTTTTATTGATACAACTTTAATCAATTCCGATCAACTATTTTTAGAGGTATAAATTATTATGGCTTTAAAAAAATCTTTATAAACACTAAAAAAATATTTTTAAAATGTTTGGTGTCATCGGAAAATAACTTTACATTTTGTTATCATTTATTCCATACGCTAAAACATGCGAAAAGAACCATTTGCATGTAAGATGACGAATTAAACAATGATTACGCTTTTTAGTAAATAATGATGCTTCGTGCGTCTTTGTGTAAAATTTCAAATTACACTCTTTCATTATTTTAAAGGAGTTTAATTTTAATTTGACAGAAGAACAAACATTACCACACATTATGTGATTTTTTTATTGCACTTGCTACTTGAGAGTTGAATTGCAAAATTCTCTATACCTGTGCCTTTATATTGGCTTTATGTAGCAATTGGCTTTATATTAATAATTATATTTGGTTTAATTATTCGTCACAATGTAAAATTAATCATGTATAAATAAATAATTTTTTTGTTTTTACGCATTATTGCTGATTTTATTTTAAGTTTTAGCTTAAGAAGCCGAAAACGTTCGAAATTAAAATTTTATGTGTTTAGTTGTGCTGCTAAGTAACGCAACAATATGATTAAAGAAAATTTCTTCCTTGCCCAAAATAAATATTTAATTCCATGACATGTTGATTCAGGAATATTCAGCTCTAATTGCTCGATCAAACACTATGTATTACAGCTGAAATTAAGAATATCTAGTTCAGTGTTTCTAAAAGTACGCCATTTGACCCTCTGAGGAGAAATTCGTAATTTGTGGGGAGTCTTGAGGAAAGAATTTTAATAAAATCTAAGTTGCTTTAAAGCTATTTACTGATAACAGAAATTAGCACGTCCTTTATAGTTGTGCTTTGACAGCTCATAAAATTTGTTTAGAAGAAATGAAAACCATTTTTCTAGTTTCCACATGTATAAAACCTTATTTGTTTTATATCCCACTCCACTTGTAAGAAAAAAAATGCAAGAAAAAAAAAGACGGAAAAAGATTGTTGTTGCCGTAGTAAGATAAATATCCTCTCCGGGTCAAACACAAACAGGACTTGTATCGAGATTTTATTTTTACCCTAAGCGGCTGTACTGTAAGGATCAGATGCTATCAGTGATGTTATTGAGCCAGCATCGGGTTTTGTGATCAAGAACCATCAGACACATGCTCTATGTGATGCTCGATGTAAGCTATAGAGCACGCTGTTATAACCGGGTCTGCAGTTTCAAAATAAACCAACGCCAGTATGGAGGCGGTTAAGCCTGACCCAGGATGGTCTGGGTAGATACATTTTCGATGATTTGTGGTTGACTTTGGGGATGAAAGTACGTATGTAGGCGGGAGGGTATTGCTTTGCCATTCTGTATTCCATTTGGTTTCCGCCCAAGATGCTACACTGGTGTTCGACATAAAAAAGTCCTTCAAAAGTTTCATTGCAGCAGGCACAAAGGGGTGTCTCGATTTGAGCTGTCAGTGTCCTCTATAAGAGGAGTTGTACAAAAGCCTTTTGTTAATATGTATTCAGGCCCTTGTGCTTGGCGAGTTAGAGACAGCATGGCTTGTTTGCGACATTAGTGTAGGGCGGAGGCATCCAGTCATAATGCCCAAAGCGTGTGAAATTTCACCCAACTATTACCCTCTCTTCAGAGAACGCAGTAGGGGTTTGGTATTGGAAGAAACCGGATTGGATACCGTGTCTCCAAGAAGCAAAAGAGAAGATTAAATAGCTTTCCATACAGTACTCACTGTTTTCTCAGGTTTCCTATTTCCGACAGGATGGTAAATGCTTGATTTGCGACTAAAGATCCCTCGTTTTAATAAATATTATTTAGATTCACGTGATACAAAAGAAGGGGCATTGTAATGCCATTCATACAGATAATTACCGGCATGAATGTAGCTCGGTATGCCAGTAAAAGCAAACAGTTTTTCGACACATTTAATGACACTAGAAGACGCTGGATTTTTACTAGGAAAAGCAAAAGCCAAACGCAAAATCTCATCCATAATAAATGAATAGTTTATTGTTTGAATTAATTGATGGAACAGGACCTTTGAAGTCGAGACTCAAGCGTTTCATTGGCTTGGTTGCTTTGATTAATGCGTACTTTTTAAATAATAAATTTTGATTTCATTTTTACACATACTTCATAGGAGGAGAGAACTCGTTTAACGTCCGAGCGAAATGTAACAGTCTTATTATGCTTGGATAACAACGATTTTCATGGATTTCTTTAATGTCGATGACTCGGATATGCTTGGGCAAAATTCTCGAGAAAAGATATCTGGCCCAATGTTTTTTTTCCCCAGTCTATACTTGATTTCGTAAGAATAAAATGCAAGCTCCATTCTCCATTGCTGCACTTTGTTGTTCTTGATTTTCGATCCGCGTCGGCAGTCAAACATAAACGCAACAGAACGTTGATCTGTTACTATTTTAGATATTTTCCTGAATAAAAAATGCGACCACTTTCTGAAAGCTTCTGTAATGGCAGTAGCCTCTTTTTCAATAGCAGGGTATGCTACTTCCCACCCTGTAATGTCCGTGACATAATGGCAACATGCCTTCCTCCCTGATTAAGTGCTGCAGATATTGCAATATGTGAAGCATCACATTTAACAACAAATGCCTTACTTTCAGCGATCGAATGTAATTCCGCGTTCTCGAGTGCTTGCTTTTATGACTGAAAAAAACTTAAAGCGTCACTATCTCCGTCAATTAGAACTGTTTTCGTATTTGCTAAAGGCCAAGCTTTATCTGCAAAATGATCAATTCATTTGGCATAAAAGGCAAATATCTCAAAAACAATTTTAAGCTGTTTAAAATTTGCAGGAGGCGATAAATTTCTTAGCAGACGTAATCGATCTGGATCAGATTTAATGAAACCATTTCTTACAAGTTAGCCCAAAATTTTTATAAAGTCGACCAAACTAACAGTTTTTGACTCTTTCAAAGTAAAATTGTTTGACGAATTGCTTTGAAAAAAGATTTAACATTAGCGTCGTGTTCTTTTTACATTCTTGCCGCCACAGTAACATCAACAAGATAAGTGCTACGGCAAGTACTCTTTGAGTTTCGAACCCGAGTTTATTTCTGCATTTGATTTACTTAATTTTTGTTTTGACATTTAATTTGATTCACTTCATTATTTCAAGGCGCTCGTTCGCTAATTGATTGTTGCTTTGAGCCGACATTTTCCATTATCTCACCCGATTTTGGACCAATCTCCACCGACATCGGAGATCGAGTGGCTGTGTGTGGACGTTGATGGCTATAAAATAGTCAACGTCTACAAACCACCGCCAACGCGATTGCGAACCCTGGATCTCCCAGTGTTTCCTCACCCCTGTCTGTACGCTGGCGATTTTAACTGTCGTCATGCTGACTGGGGTTATGATGACAACAGTCCGGATGGTGAGTGCTTGGCTGGATGGGCAAGTATTAATTGTCTTGCCCTCCTATATAATGCCAAGGACGCTGCCAGTTTTTATTCCGGCCGCTGGAACACTGGCACCAATCCAGACCTAGCTTTCGCTAGCGTAGGTCCAAACAGTCGCTTACCGGATAGACGTGTCCTTGACAACTTCCCCAGGTCACAACATCGACCTTCGCTTATTACACCACCAAGGTTTGCTATGGCAGTGCCAAGCATGCCTGTTAAGCGATGGAACTTCCGCAAGGCCAATTGGAGTCACTACATTGCTTTGACGAATAAATTCGCAAAGACTTTGTTGCCGCCTGATTCACTTGATGTGGATGCGGCTTACCAGGACTTCTGTAACATCATTAAGAAAGCAGCCAAAAAGACTATCCCACGCGGGTATCGAAATAACTATATTCCGTGTTGGGATGCAGAGTGTGAATCCCTCTATAAAACCTTTCTGCAGTCTCCTCAGGGAGACGACTCAAGTTTGGCTGCTACAACTCTGCTTGCCAAGCTTGACAGAAAACGGAGGGATCGATGGTCCGAGGCAGTTCGGAGCATTGACTTCTCACACTCTAGTCGAAAAGCGTGGAGTATCTTGAACAACCTTACTGGTAGGTCACGACACTCTCCTCGTCATTGTCCCGTTTCAGCCGATGCTATTGCATCTCAATTGGTTAGAAATGGGAAATACGAGGCTGTGGACCGCAAGTCATCTCGACTTGTCTCTCAAGAAGTGTCTGACCTTTGGAGGGCCACAACACCAGATGCAGTAAATATCTCTGACAATTTTTCACAGAGAGAATTTGCTGCTGCCCTTCAACATTTAAAACCAGGTAAAGCTCCGGGTCCTGATTCCATCTGCCCCGAGCTTATACTCCATGCTGGAGCTGCTTTGAAGTCCTGGTTACGTGACTTCCTTTCTTCCTGTTTGCGCCGACTCAAAATTCCCAAGATCTGGAGAAGAGCGCTTGTGGTCGCGATCCCAAAACCAGCAAAGCCCGTGGGGGACCCAAAGAGTTATCGACCGATATCTCTGCTCTGTGTCCCCTACAAGATCCTCGAGAGGCTTATCTACGCCCGCGTTGAACCATTAATCGATCCACTGCTCCCTAAAGAGCAGGCTGGGTTCCGACGCGGGAAGTCAACCGTAGATCAAGTTGTTCTGCTAACCCAGAACATCGAGGATTCTTTCGAGGCTAAAAAGAAGGCCGGTGCCGTATTTATCGATCTGACAGCTGCTTATGACACTGTCTGGCACCGTGGCCTTACCTGCAAGCTGCTGAGACTACTTCCGGATAAGCACATGGTCAAAATGATCATGGAGCTTGTCCGAAATCGAAGTTTCACCCTTACCACCGGTGACAGCAAGCAAAGCAGGCTACGCCGTCTTAAAAACGGCGTTCCTCAGGGATCGGTCTTGGCTCCCCTCCTATTTAACATCTATACGTACGATCTTCCTTCCATGATTTCCAGCAAGTTTGCTTATGCTGATGATTTAGCATTGTTGCACTCTTCTGGAAACTGGAAGGACTTGGAGGGGACATTAAGCCAAGACATGTCCACACTGTCAGCGTATCTCCAGACTTGGAGGTTGAAGCTCAGTCACACTAAGACGGTGACGACAGCCTTTCACTTAAACAACCGAGAGGCCAAACGTGAGCTAAAGGTCTACAACAATAGTAGACTTTTACCGTTCTGTCCAACCCCTACATACCTTGGGGTAAAACTGGACAGATCGCTCACGTTTCGTCACCATTTAGTGGCATTGCGCAAAAAACTATCATCGCGCGTCACACTGTTGAGGCGACTCGTGGGCTCGGGATGGGGTGCTGGTGCTTAAACACTACGCATAGCCACCTTGTCTCTAGTCTACTCAACAGCTGAGTACTGTGCGCCAGTCTGGTGTCGCAGTGTTCACACTCACCTCATTGACAGTGTCTTGAATGACGCCTTGCGCATAGTTACTGGATGCCTGCGTCCCACTCCAACGGACCACCTACCTGTACTTTCAGGCATCCAGCCAGCTGACCTTCGCCGACTGGGAGCGACACTCTCCTTGGCTTACCGTGGATCTCTGGACCCCGATCATATTTTGCATGGTCTTTTAAGTGGGTCCTCAGATACTGGCCAAGTGAGACTAAGATCCAGACACCCGTTTGTGCCAGGTGCGCGGAATCTCTTGGACAATCTTGCCAGACTTGGCATCCGCGCCTCTGAATGGACAAATCATAAATGGAACGCGGAGTACTGTGAAAGTGCTTCCAGGCTTCGTGCTTTTGTGCCCGGGACCAGTGTCAGGCCTGTTGGGATGGGCTTACCCCGAGCAGCTTGGGTTAAGCTCAACCGCCTGCGGACTGGTGTTGGGCGATTCCATTCGTCCATGCACAAATGGGGTCTCGCTCCTTCACCGAATTGCGAGTGTGGCGCCTCAGAGCAAACCGCAGACCATGTACTAACAATGTGCCCTATACATCGGGCACCACATGGAGCACGCGGTCTGACGGTTTTGGATGACGAAACTCGATGCTGGCTTAATAACATCACTGCCAGCATCTGATCCAGGCAGTGCAGCAGTCTGGGGTAGTAAAAAGGATAAACCCTCGGCTCCAGTTCTGTTTGTGTCTGGCCTGGAGTGGATGCCCTTCAAACGATGACGACGACGACGACGACGATCTCACCGCGCTCGTTCGCTAATTGATTGTTGCTTTGAGCCGACATTTTCCATTATCACACAGCGCTCGCTTGCTAATTTGTTGTTACCTCGAGCTGACTTCTTTTTCCATAAGTTGGGTGTAAATTGCGTAGAGACGCTTAGTTAGCTACTTCAGCCTTTGTGTAGCGGTCGTAGATTTATTGTTCGAAATACTGTTAGACGCCGTTGGGAGTGCTGTTGAGGCCTTTGACATAATACTGTTAGAAATACTGTTCGATATTGTTAGTTTTTGTCGGTCTGCTCCGTGTCAGTCTACAGTTGGTGAGTGTTTATACGAGTAAGTCTTGCTTTTGTGCCTTATTTATTAGTGTTTACGTTTATTTATAGAAAACCGTCCGACCAGATTATTACGTCCGATTCGTCTTATTTCGTCCGACCATATTATTTCGTCTTATTTTCCCCGTCCAATTTAGTTCGTCTTATTTTGGATTGTTTTTATATCTGGTTAATACAAATTTAAATTAAATCAAATCAAGGACGCGTACATTTCCGGAGACAGCCACACGGAGTTTAAGACCGCGAAGAACTTACTGTAACAATAAGTACGAATATCTTTCAATTTTTTGTTTTCAACAAACTCTGAAATGACCCGTTGAAAAGCAGCGACTCCTTTTTAACACCAAATGGTATTCAAATAAACTTATATAACTTGCCATTGTCTTCTAAATCAGTAAATTTATATTCAGACTAGATAATTTTCACTTGATGATACGAGCTTTTTAGGCATACGAGGTTGAAAAAACACAGTATTTGGTCAATTCATTGACTTTGTTATCAATTCGTGGCCACGGATAAGCATCTCGCTCAGTACATAAATATTAATTGTCTGATAATAGTTTATACACATGTTCATTTTAAGCCGACAATAACTATCAATACCTGGGCCCTACAGGGTGAGGAAATGGGGAAAATAATTCCTTTTTCGAAAAGCGTACAGACGCTGTTTTGGATAAATGCTCTGTCTTCTAAGTTGTTACGATGCAATCTTGTAGCCATTGGTATGAAGTTCTTTGACAGATTTGAGAACAATGACATTTCTGGCGTTTTTGCGGTTGTCGATAAGCAATGAAATTGAGGTGCGACTACCAATTCGGGAGATTCTCCATCAAATCTGATAACCAGATTTTGATGTTGGGACCAAAAATCTATTCCAAGAGTAATATCGCTGCAAAGACATTCTAAAATGTTTAGTCGAGTGCTTGGAAAGCACGTTTTGTTAATGCTTATATCAACCGGGGGTTGAAGTCATTTGCACCTGGTGGGTCGTGAGGTACACATCTAGTCGCAAATTGGACCAATTAATAAAATTAATGTAACTCTCAGAACCACCGGAGTCCACTAGTGCTGTCAGGGAGCAGTCCTTTATTAAGATTGGTAACGAGGCAGGAAACAAATTTGTGGGACAAGAAGCCGAGATTGAGCACATATTTGAGAGCAGTTTACTGATTGAGTTGGTTAAACCTTGAATTTTTTAAGGCGACAAACCTTTGCAAAATGACTTTTTTTCTACAAGTATAACAAATGGCTTTTTTGCAGGACATTGCTTTTTTTCCTGGAATAAAAAACCATAGAAAGCGCAAATTTTTGAACAAATAGTCGAGTTTAATGCAAATTCGATGTTAACGTGATTGGAAATTGATGTAGTCTTGCTAGAAGGTGACACAACTGCCGCAGTATCTGCTGGGTTAAAATACGCTTTAGAACGTTCCTGAGCTGTTCTGAGTGAGCAAGCTTTATCAAAGGGTTGATTTACGGTTAATCTATTAGTTTCGAGTTGACGCTAACGGATATAATACGATGAAATTCCGTTTATGAAAGCGTCTCAAACTAGTTCGTTCCAATGCTCTTCTGCGGCGACAGCTTGCAAATCAAAATGCTTGCTCAGAAGATGAAGCGAATGAAAAAATTCTTCAAGAGCTTCTCCCGGCTGTAGTTTCCTTGTAGCAAATTTATTCCTAGCAAATATGACGTTTGGCGTTTTGTTATAGATACTCTATAGTTCTTTTTATGGCAGCTTCGTAAGTTTCACAGCCTTCGATGTACTCGCACATGTCAGCATTCGGATAAGAGAACAAAAGTTGCAATCGATTAGATGCTCTAACCTCCTTTGCTGTCGCTGTTTCGTCGTACCTTTCTAAAAAGTCTACAAAAATTTTGAGCCAATGCTTGAGTTTTTTTGCTCCCTTCTGAGAGTTAGGTTCGACGTCAAACCTAATTGGCTTCAATAAATCATTCACAGCTACCATTATTTATGATTTAAGTCAATTTAATTTATGCGATGATTGTAACACACAAATTTTTATTTCGCTTAAATTAACTTAAAAAAAACTCAATATCTAAACAAAGAAAAATTACAGTTATGCACAAATTATAAAATTCAACTAAAGCACGGTCTATGTGGAAAACTAAACTACTTCTGCGCGACAAGAACAACAAACACAAAAGCATCACGCCCGAAGCAAAATCAAGGAACGCAAATAACTACTTTAGTTCAAGTTGTTGTCAAATTACACACTTTCCGACTCAGTAAACTTAGTTAGACATCGAGTTCATCTTATACTGATGGACTGTGTGTTAAACATATCTTATGAATCATTGTGCTCACTTTACAAACGTTAATACTAATCCAACTTGTTTCTTAAAGTACAAATTCATAATTGCTTTTTTTTCTTTTCTAGTTTTACATTTTCTATTGCTTCATAATCGAGTTTTGTCATCGAAAACCTCGTGCTCCATGTCGTGCCCGATGTATGGGCACGCTATTAAAACGTGGTCTGCGGTTTGTTCAGAGGCGCCGCACTTGCAATTCGGTGAAGGAGCGAGACTCTATTTGTGCATGGACGAGTGGAATTGCCCAACACCAGTCCGCAGGCGGTTGAGCTTAACTCAAGTTGTTCAGGGTAAGCTTATTCCAACAGGTCTGGCACTGGTCCTGGGTGTAAAACTATGGATCCTGGAAGTGTTCTCGCATTACTCCGTGTTCCATTTATGGTTTTTTCTCTCAGAAGCGCGGATGCAAGTCCTGCAAGATTATTTAAAAGATTCCGCGGAGCTGACACAAATGGGCGTCTGGATCTTAGTCTCTTTTAGAAAGCGTCTGAGGATCCACTTAAAGACCATACAAGATATGATCAGGGTCCAGAGATCCACGTTAAGCCAAGGAGAGTGTTGCTCCCAGTCGGCAAAGCTCGCCTGGTTGGATGCCTGAAAGTATGGGTAACTGGTCCGTTGGTGTGAGATGCAGGCATCCAGTGACTACGCGCAAAGCGTCATTCAAGACACCGTCTGTGAAGCAAGTGTGAGCGCTGCGACACCATACTGGTGTGCAGTACAAAGGTATTGTGTAGACCAGAAATAAGGCAGCTGTGCGTAGTCTTTTGGCTCAAACAACCCATCCTGAGCCTACAAATCGCCTCATCAGTGTGACGCAAGGGATAGTTTTTTGCGCTATGCCACTAAATGGTGACGAAATGTGAACCATTTGTTCAGTTTTACTCCAAGATAAGTAGTAGGGATTGGACAGAACGGTAAAAGTCTATCATTGTTGTGGACTTTTAGCGCACGTTTGGCTTGATGGTTATTTAAGTGAAAGGCTGCCGTCATCGTCTTAGTGTGACTAAGCTTCAACCTACAAATCTGAATATACGCTGAAAGCGTAGACTTGTCTTGACTTAAAGTTACCTCCAAGTCTTTTCAGTTTCCAGAAAAGTGTAATAATGCTAAATCATCAGCATAAGCAAACTTTTTCAAAATCATACATGGCAGATTATACGGATAGATGTTGAATAGGAGGGGAACCAAGACCAACTTTACAGCTATTATTGGTAAACAAATAGTGCAAAAGAAAAATTTCTTATTTATCTGAAGAAAAATTCTCCCGGTAATTGATAAATATTTCATTATTTTGTGCTAATTTTGCCGAAAAACTTTAACCGCTTTACTGCGGCGGATCTATATATAGACTCAATCAAAAATGGGCCTATTTTGCGGCGTAACTATATATAGACAATTTTTAAGCTTCGCCATTTTTCAGGATATCTACATATTAACGCTTTTTCATGATGTCTAGTTTCATTTTGCGGCAAAAAATATAAATCAACTGCTGTAAAAAACGTTTTAATTGGCAACTTTTTGTTTTTTGAAAAAGAAACAGTTTCGAAAGAAATGAGCTCTAAGATAACATGGTGTGAATAATAGCAGTTACTTCTTAACTATTACTTCTGAGGAACTTTTACATTAGCTGCTTGTTTAAAAATTTTATCTGTTACTTTATATTCACTAAGCCAACTAAGAACTAACCAATAACAAAAAAGTAGTTACATTACAAATATTGTAATGTTACTGTTTTTTTTCTTATCTGCTTCTGCCTATGATATGGTAATAACGTACAATTGCTATCGGTTAGTTTTTAGTTGGCTTAATCAATATAAAGTGACAGCTAAAATTTTAAAAGTAGCAGTTAATAACAGTTATTCAAAAGTAACAGTTAAGCTTATATCTAACAAGAAAACCGGTGCCGTATTTGTCAATTCGAGAGCGGCATATAGCACTGTGTGATATTGTGGCCTTACCTGCAAGTTGCTGAGGCTTTTATTGAATAAGCACATGGTCAGAATCATTATGGAGCTGGTCCAAAACCGAAGGTTCACGTTTGGTACCGGTGACAGTAAACAAAGCAAACTTCGCCGCCGAGATGATTCATCAGGGTTTGGTCTTATCCCCTCATTTTCAATATCTATACGTACGACCTGCCCTTCACAATTTCCAGACTATTTGCTTATTCAGATGATCTAGCATTATTGCACTCTTATAGAAATTGTAAGGACCTGGAGGGGACTTTAAATCAAGACATGACTACACTTTCATCGTATCTCCAGACCTGGAGAGTAAAGCTCAGTTACACTAAGACGGTTACAGCAGCGTATCATTTAAATAACCGTGAGGTCACACATGAGCTAAAAGTCTACAACAGCAGTAAGCTTTACCGTTTTGTATTACACCATCCCGTCTAAGGGTAAAACTGGACAGATCTCTCAATTTCTGTCACCATCTAGTGCATTGCTCAAAACAATATCTTCGCGCGTCATACTGCTGAGGCAATTTGTAGGCTCAAGATGGGATGCTAGTGCCAAAACACTGTGCACAGCTACCCTATCTCTGGCCTACTCAACAGCTGAGTATTGCGCACCAATCTGGCATTGCAGTGTTCAAATTCGCCTCATAAATAGTGTCCTGAATGACCTTTGTGCATAGTCCATTCCAACAGACGACGTACCCATACTTTAAGGCATTTAACCAGCTAAGCTTTTCCGACTGGGAAGGACACTCTCCTTGACTCACTGTGGATCCCTGGACCCCGACCATATCTTTCATGGCCTTTTTAGTGGGTTCTCAGATGCTTGACGAGATTAAGATTTAGACGTTTGTGTCAGCTGCGCGAAATCTTTTGAACAACCTTGCCGGACTTGGCATCAGAGCTTCTCAATGGATGAATTATTGATGGAACACGAAGTACTTTGAAAATAAATCTAGGCTCCATGTTTTCATACCCAGAACCAGTGCCAGGCCTGTTGGAACGAGCTTGCCTTAAACAGCTTGGGTGAAGATCAATCGCTTGCAGACTTGGGTTTGGCAATTCCCTTTCTCCATAGCAAACGGGGTTTTGCTCCTTTATCGATTTGCGAGTGCGGCGTCTCTGTACAAACCGCCGACTACCTCCTAATAACTGTGCCCGATACATCGGGCATTACACATAGCACAAGTTTTGACGATTTGGAATGAGAAAACCCAATGCTGGATCAACAACATTAGTTCCAGCATCTAATCTGGGAAGCAGAGCAGCCTAGGGTAGCTAAAGAAAAAACTTCGGCCCCAGTACTGTTTGTCACTGACTCGGTGTGGATGCCCTTCCAAGCAATGACGACATATGCAAAATGGAAAGATTAACAATATCTGAATTACGTAAAACGTCTCAAAAAATCAGATCTATTACTCGTAAAATTTAATAAAAAATGTTCAACACAAAAAATTGCTGTAATAACTGGAATCAAGGTTGAGCAATAACAAAATATTTTTAATGATTCTCTTAAAACACACTGTATTCAATTAACAAATTTGTGTTCCTTAATAATGATAAAGATGTGTTTATAGACCGTTCTATATTGCAAAAAATATGAACTTAGGGAGGAAAAAGCATCAGTTGAAAATAGATACATTATTACAAATACTGTAATATACCAAATAAAAAAAGATAAGTAATACACACTATTCACAAGAACAAACAATAAGATACATACAATATAATACAATACTTTGGAAATATGTCATTGAACGTAAAAAAAATAAAAAGGATTAATATGTTTACAATTCAAAAGAAAATGAAATACATTAAAATAAATCTGATATATATCCTTATTAACTATTTTGTTGTACAGTGTTATAAGCAACTGCAACTCGACACTATGGTCAATTTATGTTATTGTCAAACAAAACTGTATTAAAATTTAAAAACACCGAAGTCGCAAAGCTTCAAGGTAAAAGTTAAAATAGTAAACTTGATTTACATCTAATGCATCTTTAGTTTATTTTTTTAGTGACCAAATTACACAATTTTAACTGTTTTTAATTTGTAAAAATGATGAGAACCATTCTTAACTCTGCTTCTTTGGAAAGATTATTAAGGAACCTATTTCCTTGCCTGATTAAAAATATTTTCAGAGCAACTAATTTGACGTCATAACTTGAAGTAATACATATTAGACTGCTCTGCAAATGCATCTTGGCTCAGTTGAATTAATCTTGTGCTGTCATTTAACGGATAACATCAGAATAAAAATTAATTAAAGTTAAAAGTAAATTCAAAAGAAAATGCAAAAAATGACAAAACAGCAATCGATGTTTTACATGATTTGAGAAAAACTTTTCATCATTGCAAATAATCAGGCGTTTCGATATCACGCGATTGTCTATGCGAAAATTCTCAAATTCCGTTAAAAGATTTGTGTTGACATCATAAAATATCGCAACTTTTCAGCTTGTTTGCCTTTTTTTCGTCAGTTTTTTTTAATGCAGATGCTTAATATTGATCAAATGCTTAAGGTTTATCAAGGTCTTCTATATCAAGAATGCACAAAATCTGGAAAACAAAAATACAGTTTTGAAATTATAGACATAATAAAATAATAATCAAATGGGATCAACAAAAAATGATATGAAAGATAGTATTTAAAGGTGACATTGTCATTGACTATAAAATTTAAAAAAGCTCGAAAAAATTGTAACAACAGAAATCTAGTATAAAACAAAAAGTGTTATAACAATTAAATAGCCGAAGTGCATTTGAAAGCAGGGCGGATCTCAATTATTTTAAGAAAATAAATAATCTTTTATCACTCACCCCTTCCCCTCCGCGCATCTATATAAAAATGATACAAAAAAAGTCCCATTTTTGTATAGTATCAATATTTTTGAAAAATATTTTTTCACAAATCTAATGTAAATCAATATTTAATAGTTTTGTTAACAAAAAAGAATCCTTGATATGTCAAAAAAATAATGTTTCAACGCGCTCTAAACAGATTTTATTTTTTTTATCTCTATGTTTATCCTCCTGACTCGCAGGAAAGCGACGGAGGCGACCTGCTTCCGGAGATGCCAATATATTGCTGTCCGCTTGTAATTTAGAACTGCTTGCCAAGACCAAAAAGCAGGTGAAAATGCCGTAAAGTGTCTTTCCCAAGAATACAACAGAATGGCGCGAGTAGATTTCGAAGCAAGACGGTGTTGGTCACGAGCCCAGCGCTTTAACCACTCGACCACCCTGCCGAAATAGATTAAAGAATGTTGTTTGCAGTGTTTCACTGATTTTTTTCTCAACTTTCTGTCTTTTTCACGCGAACATTGCAATGTGGGTTTTTTTCTCAATAAATCTTTCTTATCTTGTTAAAATGTCATCATGATAAGTGCTCAAGTATTTTGTTAATTAGTACAGTTTATTTGATACTAATTTTTATTTCGCTTAAATTAACTTAAAAAAAACTCAATATCTAAACAAAGAAAAATTACAGTTATGCACAAATTATAAAATTCAACTAAAGCACGGTCTATGTGGAAAACTAAACTACTTCTGCGCGACAAGAACAACAAACACAAAAGCATCACGCCCGAAGCAAAATCAAGGAACGCAAATACCGCAAAGTTAATAATTACTTTAGTTCAAGTTGTCGTCAAATTACACACTTTCCGACTCAGTAAACTTAGCTGGACATCGAGTTCATCTTATACTGATGGACTGTGTATTAAACATATCTTATGAATCATTGTGCTCACTTTACAAACGTTAATACTAATCCAACTTGTTTCTTAAAGTACAAATTCATAATTGCTTTTTTTTCTTTTCTAGTTTTACATTTTCTATTGCTTCATAATCGAGTTTTGTCATCGAAAACCTCGTGCTCCATGTCGTGCCCGATGTATGGGCACGCTATTAGAATATATTTCAAGAAATAATAGATTATATTAGATTAGTTTTCATAGTACCAGGAATAAAACTTGAGCTCATAATCAACCCGTTTTGCTTTTGTTCTATGCAATAGATTGTCGTCGTTGTCGTCGTTTGAAGGGTATCCACTGCAGGTCAGACACAAACAGGAATGGGGCCGAGGGTTTATCCTTTTATTACACCAGGCTGCTGCACTGCCTGAATCAGATGCTGGCAGCGGTGTTATTAAGTCAGCATCGAGTTTCGTCATCCAAAACCGTCAGACCTCGTGCTCCATGTGGTGCCCGATGTATAGGGCACGCTGTTAGAACATGGTCTGCGGTTTGTTCAGAGGCGCCACACTCGCAATTCGGTGAAGGAGCGAGACCCCATTTGTGCATGGACGAATGGAATTGCCCAACACCAGTCCGCAGGCGGTTGAGCTTAACCCAAGCTGCTCGGGGTAAGCCCATCCCAACAGGCCTGGCACTGATCCCGGGCACAAAAGCACGAAGCCTGGAAGCATTTTCACAGTACTCCGTTTTCCATTTGTGATTTGTCCATTCAGAAGCGCGAATGCCAAGTCTGGCAAGATTGTCCAAAAGATTCGGCGTTACTGGCATAAACGGGCGTCTGGATTTTAGCCTCACTTGGCGAGTATCTCAGGACCCACTTAAAAGACCATGCAAGATATGATCAGGATCCTGAGATCCACGATGAGCCAAAGAGAGTGTGTGTCACTTCCAGTCGGCGAAGCTTAGCTGGTTGGATGCCTGAGAGTATAGGTAGGTGGTCCGTTGGAGTGGGACGCAGACATCCAGTGACTCTTCGCAAGGCGTCGTTCAAGACACTGTCGATAAGGCGTGTGTGAGCATTGCGACACCAGACTGCCACACAGTAATCAGCTGTTGAGTAGACTACTAGAGATAAGGTGGCTCTGCGTAGTGTTTTAGCACCAGCACCCCATTCCAAGTCCATGAGTCGCCTAAGCAGTGTGACGCGCCAGAATAGTTTTTAGCGCTATGCCACTAGATGGTAATGAAATGTGAGCGATCGGTCCAGTTTTACCCTAAGATCAGTACGGGTTGGACAGAACGGTAAACGTCTATCATTGTTGTAAACCTTTAGCTCACGTTTGGCCTCTCGTATATTTAAGTGAAAGGCTGTCGTCACCGTCTTAGTGTGACTGAGCTTCAACCTCCAAGTCTGGAGATACCCTGAAAGTGTAGACATGTTTTGGCTTAAAGTCCCCTCCAAGTCCTTCCAGTTTTCAGAAGAGTACAACAATGCTAAATCATCAGCATAAGCAAACTTTCGGGAAATCATGGAAGGCAGATCATACGTATAGATGTTAAATAGAAGGGGAGCCAAGACCGATCCCGAGGAATGCCGTTTTTAAAACGGCGTAGCCTGCTTTGCTTGCTGTCACCGGTGGTAAGGGTGAAACTTTGATTTCGGACAAACTTCAATAGATTAAAGATATAGATAAAAAAGATATTGCAATTATAGATTAAAAGCAATAGCCATTTAGTCATAGATTACCTCAAGGGTTATAAAAATTTTTTTGCTACATGCCTCTTGCTGAACCTTTATGTGTGGGTTACCAATTTTACCGTACCCCAAGTGATATGATTTTGTATTTACGACCAAAATTTTTGTAGGATTGAGGATTTAAAGATATCTTTGGTTGTTGATTCATTTAAAAGTTTAATAAATTTATCTTGCAAATTGTGTGGAAGAAGTCTGGTATCAACACCAAAAGGATTGCAAATTTGTATAATCAAAATGCGAATATAATCAAAATCATTTAAATCGGGGAAATATTTTTCCAAAAGTTCACATAACAACTGCAATTGATTTGCATCAACTTGCCAATATCAGTAATTTTACACTTCTGCACTAAAGCAAAGCTTTCGCTCATGTTCTTGAAGATGTCTTATCGACCGCATAATATTTTTTCCTTGCATAAGATTAGTTTCACTCAAAATGCTTTTAATTTATCTGTAAAATTTATGATGGAAGCTGAGTTACCTTATGATAATATGCTAATTTATAAAGAAAAAAGACCTCAAAAGTGATGATGATGATAATGAAGAGATTGCTGTCTAAATGCAATCGTTAAAATGCGAATACAAGAAACTAGCTCGCGCAAAAGCGTACCCCAAAATTTCTCTCGCGCACCCCAGTTTGAGAACTTCTGGGATACTTATAGATACGAGAGTCCCATATTGTCACTTATTTCGGTGCAGCTAGATTTGTACTTAGCTGCAATAGATAACATTATTTAGATAAATTTACTTTGAAGCAGCATACAGTAAAGAACCACTGTTATGTCATAGAAGCCAACACAATTAATCTATGAAACTATTTTTCTAAAATATAGCAATGGGAATAATAAGTTAACTCGATTCTAATTTAATATATTTTTTGGAAAAATAATAACATCTGTTTTTTTTTAAAGGAATCTTGAGTTTTTTTCCTTTTTCAATCAGGGTTTTTATAAACATGGTGTTTAATGCGTCAATGTTGCAAGCAGTTTTTCTAAATCGTTTTAAATCATAGTTGTTTTAGTGCTCATAAAACTTTTGTTTATAACTCAACAGTTCACAATAACTGTTTTCCTCTAAAAATTGATTCACTAAAAAATTTATGAAGCTTTATAATAAAGATTTGGGTTATTATGCACTTGTGGTAATTTGAAATAAAAAGAATACATCATAGATATATATTTTGTAAATCGCCTGTAAAATTTTTTTGATAAGCTCTCAAAATATTCATCTTTATTTGGAATTATTTTGTTATCAACAAAAACATTCAAGTTTTTAATACTACAGTACAAACCGTTCTTAAATGTAAAAAAATCACAGTTTATGATATTAAGTGATGTCGGATCGTGACACGAATATTTGTTACTTTTTTAAAAACTTTGTTTATTTTAAAGAACAATGCTATAGTTTCTTATGCCTATATAGCTTAAAGTATTGATACCCACATGAAGAAGTTTTAAAGTAAAAGGACTAAATTTTTTTTAAACTGATGCAATTTAAAAAATAAAATAGTTTTTTAGGTTCAGGAAAGGAATTGGTAGCAAACAAGATGCTATGTATCAGAGTTCGTTAGAAATGGGAGAAACAATGCAATTAACCGCAAGTCATCTCGACTTGTTTCTCAACAAGTGTGTGACCTTTGGAGGGCCACAATACAAACTCCAGTGAATGTTCATAAAAGCTTGTAGGTCTAATATATTGAAATACCTTTTTAAAAACGCTCCTAAACAAATTAACATAATTTATCTAAGCGTATAATCAATTATTATTGTTAGAAAAGTCTTATCAAAAAATATCTCTTTCAAAAATGTAAATATTTTAATAAATTCAATCAACTATTGATTACAAGTTGGCCTTCTAATGCACCACGAAAAACTTCAAGCGCAGATTTTGTGATTTTGCAGTTGAAAAGTTTTAAGGTCCCATCATCGCTGATCCATTTTGTAATAATTCGGGTATAGTCCTCATAAATTAAATTACGCCAATGTATGAAAGTTAGTCCTTTTACCTGTAAAGCAAGTTTTTCTAAACAAACCAAAATCAAATTAGGTCAAGTTCAAAATATTATACATTTTTTTAACAAAATAACACAACTATAGTCAAGAACAAAATAATATTAGTCTAAATTCTATATTCGTATGCTATTAAATAGATAAAAAATGTTCCAATTACGTGTTCATTGATTCAAAAACAATAAAAAAATACGTATAAGTAATAAAATCAATCAACGATATACATCTTTTAAACCCTTACCAATATTTATGAAGCAAAAATCAAATTTGGAAATGCTTTTAAACATAAATTAAGTTAGATTAGGAAATGAACCAGGTCTATTGTAATTATTACCAAAGATGGTATTTTTGTTGAAAAAGTTTTTATACAATTGTAACAATCAATTGGATAGTCAAATATTGTTTCATATTTTCACACGAACTACAAATTTAGTTATTATCGGGTTATAAATTTTTGTTTAAAACGTTGAATTTTTGTTTAAAACAGTTTAAAATTTTTGTTTAAAACGTTGAATTTAACTTTCTCATGCTCTATCTTTACGCATTTTAGATTTTCACATCTTGCCGTTTTATATTGTATGATCACGTGATAATAGTTTGACTTGCATACAGCGATGTGGCTTAGCCGCAAATCGTAATATTTAGAGTAACTCACCGGCAGACATCGGCTAAATATGTTACACTTCTATCATGATTTTGTTACATTAAATAGTCTCCAATATTGTAATTACCTACAAACTATGCCGCTTAAAACATGCGAAACACCAGACTCCAGTTTGCTCTTATTAGAGTTAAAACAATGATACTGTAATTAATTGTTTTAATTTATGTTTTGATTTTAATTATATTTGAATAAATAATAATAGTACTGTAAATTGAATATGTTAGTGATTAACCTTCTGAGTTTGAACTGATGCAATTAAACTTGAAGATAACGCTTTTAACCATCACATAGTAATTGAGTTTCTAAATGTTATTACTATTAAATAGATATTAAACTTATCTCAGAGCTTTCTTACATGTCTGTCTGCGAGTTCAAAACGTAATACTTCATATTCAGGTTCGGTGATTTTGCTTTCGTAATTTTTTAGTTCTCCATCACTGCTTTTGGCAACGAGTTGACTGTATTCACAATTGAGATCCATTGAATGAAACCATACTTGTTCGATCTGTAAAATATTTAATGTTTTTTTTTATTGTATCAAACCTTCTTAAATTTGATAAACAAAATAAATAACTTAGATTATTTTGAAATAAAATCGATATGTTTGATTTATAAATCTTATTTGAACACTTACTGAGAAAAAGTGATTTTCAAAAGTTTCAGTGTTGATATTTAGTTTGAAACAAATAATTTATTTTGAAATTATCTTACATTTACTATGTTGTTGCATCGCTCAATAACATAGCACGATTATACTTATGCTTTAAAACGATATATTGCAGTGGTCGAATAGATTGCAAATATTAATTTGTATGTTCGACTTGTAAACAAGGCGTTTGCTTTAATAGTTTTTCTTTTTTTGATTTACTGTTTAGATTTCGGAAACATTTCTAATTGATTTTCATCTTGAAACGAAACATTTGCTCTATAAATGCCAAATAGTATTTTGCTGATCTCTAACAAGGATCTAGTCGGCAGTGTGATTGAGTGTTATAGCGCTGTGATTGTGTCGACATAGTTTCGGTTTTAAGACTTAGTTGCGTAGTTTTGTTGTGTATTTGGAAAGACTATTGTCTACACTTTCTCCTGTTTGGTGATGTTGGCAAGCGGTTCTAAATTTCAGTCATATTTTTATTAAACTTTTAGCGGACAGCAATGATATGGTTTTTCCGGGATATTGTCGGGGTAATTACTTACTTTATGTGGTAGCGTCTTCATTGTTTACCTGCGAGAAGGGTATCCACCCATTCCGATGTTCAGTGTGGGTCTGTTAATCGGCAAACGTCCTTTTCAGGACGGGGGAATGTCAGGATAAAACTGCCCTTTTCAGGGCACATTGCCAACAAGTTCCGAAGACCCACTATTCTTCAGCTGAACATTGAAGGTCTCACTGCAAGCAAGATGAATGTTCTTCATCACCTTGCTATGCAGTCTGAGGCACTCGTCATCCTACTGCAGGAGACCCACTGCACTGATGCAGAGAAGTTGGTGCTACCACACTACCAACTAGCTGGGTCTTCTTTAAGCAGGAAGCATGGCCTTGCCACGTTTGTTCACGAGCGACTGAGATACACGCTTTTGGACCAATCTCCATCGACATCGGAGATCGAGTGGCTGTGTGTGGACGTTGATGGCTATAAAATAGTCAACGTCTACAAGCCACCGCCAACGCGATTGCGAACCCTGGATCTCCCAGTGTTTCCTCACCCCTGTCTGTACGCTGGCGATTTTAACTGTCGTCATGCTGACTGGGGTTATGATGACAACAGTCCGGATGGTGAGTGCTTGGCTGGATGGGCAAGTATTAATTGTCTTGCCCTCCTATATAATGCCAAGGACGCTGCCAGTTTTTATTCCGGCCGCTGGAACACTGGCACCAATCCAGACCTAGCTTTCGCTAGCGTAGGTCCAAACAGTCGCTTACCGGATAGACGTGTCCTTGAGAAGTTTCCCAGGTCACAACATCGACCCTCGCTTATTACACCACCAAGGTTTGCTATGGCAGTGCCAAGCATGCCTGTTAAGCGATGGAACTTCCGCAAGGCCAAATGGAGTCACTACATTGCTTTGACGAATAAATTCGCAAAGACTTTGTTGCCGCCTGATTCACTTGATGTGGATGCGGCTTACCAGGACTTCTGTAACATCATTAAGAAAGCAGCCAAGAAGACTATCCCACGCGGGTATCGAAATAACTATATTCCGTGTTGGGATGCAGAGTGTGAATCCCTCTATAAAACCTTTCTGCAGTCTCCTCAGGGAGACGACTCAAGTTTGGCTGCTACAACTCTGCTTGCCAAGCTTGACAGTACAATACATACAATACAAAACTTTGGAAATATGTCATTGACAAAAAAAAGAGATAAAAAAGAATATTACGCTTACAATTCAATAGAAAATGAAATACATTGAAATAAATCTGATACATATCCTTATTAACTATTTTGCTGTACAGTGTTACCAGCAACTGGTCAATTTATCTTATTTTCAAACAAAGCGGTATTATAATTTAAAAACACCAAAGTCGCAAAACTTCAAAGTAAAAGTTAAAATAGTAAACTTGATTTACATCTAATACATCTTAACCCTATTACGACTGGGGTGGAAGCTAAAACTACCTGCAGTGTTAAAATGCTGTGTGCTGCTCAAAAACTAATCACACGAATTTTTTCAAATTTTATGACTTTTCCTGATTTTTATTCATCCAAAAGTTGGTGCAATTTTTGAAAAAATCGCTCAAGAAATTTTGGAGTTATCACTAGTTTTTAGACTATTTCATAAAACGTGAGAAAAAAGCAGCCAAAAACGAGAAAAAGTCAAATTGTAAACTGTTTATTAAAACAATTTAATCCGAACTAATTGTTCTATGTTTACTCAAACACTTTACAGGGCAATAAAACGCTTTCAATCTCACTTTCAAAGGGAAGTTGTTTATGTAGAAAAAGAAGTAACTGTAGATTTACATTTCTTTTCGTATAAAATTTTTTAAAAAATTTGAATAAACTTCCGAGCTCTTGATTCGGCTTTATTATAAAAGTTAATCTTAAAATCGTTCATACACTTCAATACCTTTGGTATAATGGCTATTGGAACGGAATATAACTACCATCGGAACTATTCAAGGTAAGTGCAAAAAAATATCAAACAAAATAAAGCAAGGGTGTAATAGAGATTACAAACACAAATTGTTAGTATAATTGTAAAAAATTTTCTTTTTAGTTCCAAATTTTAGCACAAAACTTGCATAATTTTGTTCCTTTTTTTTTTTTGCCAAAAATTTTTTACGCTGACGAAACGTGGTTTTATTTATTAAATACTTTTAATTATTATGATAACTGCTACTAACCTTAATTTTTAGCCAATCAGGATCAGTCTTAAAACTTTTTAAATACTACTTTCAGTTCTGCAATTCATTCTAGCGAAACCTCCTGAAGAGAGCTAAACGAAAACGTTCGAGTTTTCAAAACAGTCTTTTTTAAGGCTACTTATTCAACAGAAGAGCTTTAGATGAAGCATTTGCTGTTAAAAGCTATTTTAAAGTTTTGTACCAATAAAATCTTTTTAAATTGCATTTTTGTATTTGATTGATATTTGTCGCATAAATGCAGCAAGTGTATTAGCAATGAATAAACAGCGGAACCGCGCAAACAGAATCTGTTTGAAGTTGGCTTTAGTCTTATTTTAGAATTAGTAAAACCTTCCATCCAAGGTAAGGTCTAACCCAGTGTTTTTTAACCTTTTTCTGATTGCGGCACATTTTTGAAATTTTTTAAAAATCGCGGCACCTTTAGACTATTTTTATTCAATTTTGTTTCCAAAATCAGGTGATCACTAAACAAAACGATTTCACCCAGAATTGGGCTCAGATGTCTAGCTTTTGTCCCGAAAACCAATTATATTCTAAAAATACCGTTGCTCTGGTTGCGGCACAAAATTAGTATCTTTTGAAGTTTGCGCACACTTTAGCTAGGAGCTTTGATTTCCGCCCCCAAAATTGTGTGATCTCTAAAAAAAGCTCTTCACCAGCATTCACGGTCTCTCTAGTGAATTTCCTTTCCTAAATCAGTTCTTTCTAAATGAAAGCGGTCTTCGCTCCGAGTATTACATATTTCACGTGTAAAAAGCGCAATATTCGACGTCCCTAGGTAATTTTTTTCCGAAATCTTTCGCGGCACATAGGTTGAGAAACACAGATATATGTAGTAACATTGAAGCTTATAATTCAAAATAACATTACAACACTTAACAGTTTTCCTGGACTAGTGAAGAATGTGCAATAGCTTGCAGCACCCTAGCAAAATGCAAATGGTGCTTTGACAAATGAAACTTGCTGTGCTGCAAATGAAACGTGCTGCAAATGACACTTGCAGCACCCTACCAAAATGTAAACAGGGTGCCGCGGGACCCCGTTTGAGAACCATTAATCTAATCAGTGAAATTCTACAATAAAGTTGATACTTAGCAAAAAATTTATACCGCTTTGTTATCGATATTTCCTTCCCAATCAGAAAAAAAACATCGGTATGAAATATGTATATCAGAAATATCAGGTCCGGAACAAAAAAAAAAGGCATTAAAATGGCGCTTCCAATCTTTTGTTTAGCTTGGTAACAGTTATCAAAAATTTACATAAACAAACTCAAAAAATATTCAAACAAAATACATTGAGCTGTTCTTGAGTGCAATATTATTGTATGATTGTACTGGTGTTTTTGTTTTTCAAACAATAATGTTGAAATTCGGATTATCAATTGAATGATTTCTATTACAAAAAAAATATCGGTTTCATAAGTTTTGAACAAAGTTACGTTACCCGTCACAGTTGAAATATAAGTTGATGGTAATTAAATTACTTTTTAAAACATTTTAACTTTTTATAACTCTTACGAAAACTAGACCTAACTAACTAAACAAGTCGTACAACAATTAAAAGTTAAAGAATTACGTTAGAAAACGTTAGCAAAATTTTAATAAACAAATATTTTATTAATAAATTAGCGTACTTAACTAAAAGAAGAAAACATTCGAAACAAAAAAGGATTTCTGTAAAATTAAAAAAATCAATGTGATCAAAAGCAATCACCTCTAAACACATGTATATTAGTCAAGTCGAAATGTTCTTTTATAGTGAAGAAAAATTAAGGTGAGTTTCTGCAATGTGGAACTACAAACACAATATTTTATGTAATAATTTTCTTTCTTTTTATGTTAAAAAATTTCTTGCCTAAATATTCACAAAAGGGAGTGAATTTAAAAAATTATTTGATCGATAGCAAAGATCGAAGCGTTGTAAATACTATTAAAACCAGCTTTTAGCAGATTTGTTTCAGTAGAATTTCTTTCTCTGTAAACAGTAATAATCTTGCCAAGTGGATTTCAGCTGTCCGAATTCTTACTTCTAATTTTACGGAATAATAACGTTCGACAAACAGCCGAAGTTGTTAATTCTCTCAAATCGCTCTCTCGTTTTCAGCCAATTTACAAAAATTGACTACTCTTTGAAAACTCGCTTTTTCAAATCCCAAATGATGTTTAAATGCAACTTTTAAGTATCTATATTAAAAGAGTATAAAATTCCTTCCTGTTAGTTACTTCGACTGGATGGCCTTGGACACCCAAGTAAAGAACATAAGGAGCTAGATCGTGGTTGATAATTGTCAGATTTTCTTTCGACAACGCGCGATTTACACAGTTTACACCTTTCTTTTCATTAGAACCGATGTAATTCAGGTGTTAATGCGGTTTATCTGCAACAAATTACGTGCATTCAAGTACTAATAGAATCGAAATAAAATACGCTTATTAAAATGAACACGACAATCATTCAAATTTTGTAAATAACAACAAACCAAATAAATTAACCAATTAAAACACTAATTATTTACTGGCAATTGAAAAACGTCTATAAAAACATTCTACATACCGAAATATTTTTTCAAGGCCACTTTCTTCAACTTATCAATTTATCGACCACTGTAAAAATTACGAAATATCAACTTTTCGTTCTACTCGAAACAACTTTTAAAGTAGCTTAATCCATCAACGCGTTCTCTCTCTGTTTTTACTTCGGTTTCGGCAAGACGAGTTTAATGCGAAGACGTCACGCAGCGAAACTCAATCTCTTTTACTACAGAACAACGGCGGCTATCACTATTAACAAAATTTACAATCTAAGAAACCAAAACAGCGCTTGCTTGAAGCGAAAATTGATAGCGATTATTTAAGCGAAAATCAACTACACCTTCCTATACAAATTTGAACGACAATTCTAGCACTAGTAATTGTAGAGATATAAGCAAGCAAAAAGCGCGGGCATTTTCAGCCCCCCCAGTCGTACAAAGTTTTCAAAAAGCCCAGTCTGAATAGGGTTAAGTTAATTTTTTACTGACTAAATTACACAATTTTAACTGTTTTTAATTAGTAAAAGAGAAGACAACCATTCTTAACTCTGCTTCTTTGAAAAGATTATTAACGAACCCATTTTCTTGCCTAATTAAAATATTTTCACCTAATTTGACGTCATAATTTGAAATAATTACATATTAGATTACTCTGCAAATGCATCTTGGCTCAGTTAAATTAATCTTTCACGGTTCATTTAACAAGTAACATCTGAATAATAATTGATTAAAGTTAAAAGTAAATTTAGAAGAAAATGCAAAAAATGACAAAATAGCAATCGATGTTTTAGATGATTTAAGAAAAACTTCTCATCATTGTAAACAATCAGCCGTTTTGATATCACACGATTGTCAATGTGAAAAATCTCAAATTCTGTAATTTGTGTTGACATCATAGAATATGACAACTTTTCAGCTCGTTTGCTTCTTTTTCGTCAGTTTTTTTTAATGCAGATGCTTGGTATTGATCAAATGCTTCAGGTTTTTCAAGATTTTCTACATCAAGCTCTGACTCAATCTGGCAAACAAAAATACTTTTGAAATTATAGACATAATAAAATGATAATGAAATGGGATCAACAAAAAAATAATATGCTGTAAACAACAGTGTTTAAAGATGATATTGACATTGACTACAAAATTTAAAAAGCTCGAAAAAAATTGTAACAACAAAAATCTAGTATAAAACAAAAAGTATTTTAACAATTAAATAGCCGAAGTGCATCTTGAAGCAGAGCACTCAGATCTGGATTTTTTTAAGAAAATAAATGATCCTTTATCACTCACCTCTTCCCCTCCGCGCATCTATATCAAAATGATACAAAAAAAGTCCCATTTTGTATAGTATCAATATTTTTCAAAAAAATTGTTTTCACAAATCTAATGTAAATGAATATTTAATAATTTTGTCAACAAAAAACACCCTTGATAAGAATAAACAATGTTTTAACGCGCTCTGAACGCATAGATTGAAGAAAGTTGTTTGCAATGTTTCACTAATTTTTTCTCAACTTTCTGACTTTTTTACGTAAACATTGCAATGTGACTTTTTTCTCATTAAACCTTTCTTATCTTGTTAAAATTTCATCATGATAAGTTTTCAAGTAATCTGTTAATTAGTATAGTTTATTTGATAATAATTCTTAGGTATATATTTCAAAAAGAAAATAAATTAGAGATAATTATTTATCATTATTATTTTGGATTAGATTTACCCAATACCAGGAATAAAACGTGAGCTCATATTCATCCTGTTTTGCTTTAATTATATGCAATAGATTAAAGATATAGATAAAATGGCTATTGCAATTAGAGATGAAAAGCAATACCCAATTAATCATAGGTTACCTCAAGGGTTCTAAAAATTTTTTTTGCTAGCTTCCACTTTGCTGAATCTTAATGTTAATGTTGAATTCTTATATTAATGTTGAATTAATTATAATGTTAATGTTGAATTAATCTTAATGCTGAATTAATGGCTTAGTCACAAATCGTAATATTGAGAGCAACTTACCGGCAGACATCGGCTAAATAAGTTAAACTTCTATCATGATTTTGCTACATTGAATTGTATCCCATATTGTAATTGCTTAGAAAGTAAGCCGCTTAAAATATGATAAGCACCACATGAGTTTCGCTCTTGTTAAAGTTAAAACAAAAATATTGTAATTAATCATTTAAATTTTTGTTTTGATTTTAAATCTATTTAAATAAATGAACAATAATAGTGTAAATTGAATTAAGTTAGTAATTAACGCTCTGAGTTTAAACTGATGCAATTAAACTTGAAGACAACGCTCTTAATAACTACAAACTAATCCAGTTTTTAAATGTTATTACTACTGAATAGTTATTAAAAGATTTCTCAGAGCCTTATTACATCTTTGTCTCCGAGTCCAACACTAAATGCTTCATATTCAGGTTTAGTGATTTTGCATTCTCCAAGTCCCAGTGTCCCATCATTGCTGATGCTTTTGGCAACGAGTTGACCGCATTCACAATTGAGATCCATTGAAAAAAACCATATTGTATTTATCTGTAAAATATTTAATGATTTTTTTTATTATATTATCAAAGTTTTTAAAAATTGACAAACAAAATAAATAACTTTGATTATTTTAAAATAAAATCGAAATGTTTGATTTATAAAACTTACTGATAAAAAGTGATTTTCCAAAGTTTCAGAGTTGATATTTAGTTTAAAACAAATTGTTTAGTTTGAAATTATCTTACATTAACTGCACGATTATACTTTTCAATAAGTTATTGCACCTTTCAATAACACAACACGATTATACTTGTGCTTTAAAACGATATATTGCAGTGATCAAGCAGATTGGAAATATTAACTTGTATGTTTGACTTATAAACAAAGCGTTTGTTTCAATAGTTTTTCTGTTTTTGACTTACTGTTCAGATTTTGGAAACACTTCTTATTAAAACAACGATTCGTATTATTTTTAGGTTCATCATCATATTGACTACTCTTCCGATAAGTGTTTATTGTAGTTACTATTTTAAATTTGGCTTTTCAATATTGATTGAAATTAAAATTAATATTTTAAACCTTTATTTTTTAAATATTTTACCAAGCTGCTTAATAAGATGTTTATGTGAGAACGTGTAAATAAATCTTAATAAGATACTTAATAAGAACGTGCAAATAAATTTGGCTTTTCAAATAGAAATGAAAAGCCACTAACTTTGTGGGATTGACTACTATAACCTGACTTACAACCAAACACAACACAGGTATTTACAATGTTTATTAATTTGCTTGCTGAGATATCTTTCAAAAGAAAACTAACTTATAATAATTAAAAACATTAAGTCTACATAAACATTAAAATGTAACTAAATTAAAAATAAACCATAACCTAAAACTAAAAAAAAATCTAATAAGCTAAATTTTATTCAAAACTACCTATAAAAAAAATCATAGAACTAGAAAAACGAAATGTTAGCATTATTTTTATGCAGCTTTTTATCTATTTAAACCATATTTTTGATGCATATCATTGCAAGCAGATTTGTTTTAAATGGAAGTTTAATTCTCTAATTATTGCTAACAAATAAGTATATAGGCTTATAAATTGAAAGTTTTGGGCATTGAAGAAATACTAATTATATCATTCAAGATGACCGAAACAAAATTCAAATAGATTTCTTAGAAAAAATTCTTATTTTAACCTTAACATGCATTTTTTATTTTATTTAAATACACTCTTTAACTAAAATTATACTAGTAAAAGTAAACTGCTGTGAAACTAGCAGTTTACTTTACCAAACAAAAAAATTTTTTCATGAAATGCAATAAAAAGCCCAACTACAACACTCACATAAACATCTTATTAAGCAGCTTGGTAAAATATTTAAAAAATAAAGGTTTAAAATATTAATTTTCATTTCAATCAATTTTTTTAATATTGTAAATTTTTTACTTAACACTAGAACTGAATTTTATTTAAGGTTGCATGTCAATTACCACTATTTTAGTTTGATTATCGTTTTACCACTTACGTATTTATTAGCGCTTATTTATTTTACATATGGTATTTTAGTCACAATCAAATTTAATTTTACTACCGTATTGTATGTTTACAGTAAATTAACTGTAAATGTTCAAATTGTACTTGTTTACATGATTCAGCAATCGGCTTTTACCAGTTTTTAGCCTTGTTTAGCAAAAGTGCGGAAAAACAAGTACTGCAGTAACAGATGCATTAATTTAGGGTTTACCAAAACGGAACCCACGAGCCATCTACAGGCTTTTTCACAAATTAATCCGCCCCCCCCTTAAACAGTTTATCTTAATCATTACGTCATTTGATAGCTTTGCTTTAAACTGAAATTTAAAGAATTTATTAAAATTAAAGGTGTTTTTGTGCCGCTTTGACTGTCTGTCAAAATTTGAGAAAAAAATTGACCCGCGACATAAAAAGTTTACCCGATCTTGTATTAAATAATTACTTATCTATATAGAAAAAACATAAACTATAAACTTTTATTGATGACTATGCTATAATAAGCACGAACACAGTATATTATATTCACATTAACCCTATCCTCCTTAACGGTCGCGCTTCTGAAACCCGGCCTTTGCAAAAACGTTTGTAATTACTTCATTTTTTTAAATAGTATTCTGGAATTTCTTGATTTCTCCTCATTTGAATTGCTGAATAAGATGGTAATATTTTTAGGTGCCCCCGAACGAGTACTAACGGGTAAAATAGACACTTTTTAGCAAATTTGCAAATTTTTGCTTGCTTTCGCAAGCAGAGCGTGGAATTTCAATTTTACGCTGTTATTAAGTGACATGAATTTTACCAATTTATTGATTTTGCGTGACAAAGCGAATTACGTCATTGCCAAAGTCGATATGCCTGAGGCAATGCAGAACAAGGAAATCGCATTTTCTTTTATTGAGCTTTTGGTGATTGCTTGGAAACACTTTACACATATATTCTGTTATATGAAACGATTTCTCCGGGACTGCTTGAATACCAATCGAGTCGACAAAATTCAATCTTTACTCTAAGCATTTTTTATAAAACTTTTTTATAACTATTCATTTGTGGGAAAAAATTGATTTGAATAGTTTACATGTTAGCTCTTATCTGATGCCTTTAGACAACTAAACAAAACCTGCCTTTTTATAATTGCATTTCACTTTGCATTTAAAGTAACAGGCTTTTTTATGTTAAAAGTTTCCTTTTAATAAAAGTGCGGCAAATTTTATGTCTAAGTGTACTTGTTTGAAAAAGTTTTGTTAAAAGTTTATAGCTTTTGTTTGTGAGTTTTGCAAAACAAACATATAATAAAAACAAGACGTTTGATACGATTGAATTTTAATAAAACAGTGCTTTTCAACTTGTATAAATTCATAACTGTTCTAAAGTCTGAGATTTACACAAATTACTTTTTTCCTCCGAAAAAATTTCAAGCCAAAGTTTAAAAAACAATTTTCATCTATTGCAAACTAGTCAACTTTAGTGCATAATTTTTTGTTTTTTCAATCATTTGCTAAACGGTATCAAAATGAAGCAATAGAGAGTAAAACTAAATTATTTGAAAGATAGGTTTGTCTGACAGTAAAACTTGACTTTAATTTGCTGTGCGAAAAGATAGTATAGAACAGGGTGGTCCAATTTCTTCACTCTTGCGGGTTAGTTTTCAAAATCGTTCAAACTTGCGCGCCTGATCCGGCTAGAAATTGTTCAAAATCATGATGTTTCCCTAAAAAAAAACATAAAGAAAGGTCTTTACTTGGAATTGGTTTCAGATTTTCCTCCTTTCGTTCCAAAATCATGGTGTTCTCTAAAAAAAATAAAAAGAAAAGGTCTTCACATGGAATCGGTCCCAATTTTTTGAAAATTTTCGGACGGTATGGCAACCCTAGACTGTGTCAAAAAACTAAAACGGCAGCAACTCAACAAATAAAAACCAGCAATCCACATTCCAAACATATTAAATATAGGCAACAACTTTCTTCGTTTTTTCCTCGGTTGCCTTGGGTTTCGACAAACATTATCTAAAGAGCTTCTTTGTTGTACAGAATTTTAATATCGCTTCAAACAAAGTCGATTTTATCGGAGCCATAAGCTTTTCGTGACGCTCTCATCAGTGGCAATTGCGTCAAAATGGGACAAATCAGAGAAAATCAAGGTATTTATAGTCTCAACAGTTGGGAGAAAGGTGCTGCAGTCTCGGAAAGGAGAAAAGCACAATTGCACAAAATTTAAAAAGTGTGGTGCAATACAGTGTAATCTCTGAAAGGAGAAACGCACTATGTGCAATTACCCAAGAGAAACACTGTTACTCGCAACTTAGGTTATTTGAAAAGTTTTAATGTGTAAACAAATTCCTTTTGTTTACATAAAACCAGATGTCTGGTTTTGATAAAAGTTGCCTCGCGTAGACACAGATGGAACGAGTTGCGTGCCACAGCAAGAATTTTAAAACGTTCTCTGGTTCGTCCCATTTTGACGCGATTGCCACTGATGAGAGCGTCACGAAAAGCTTATTGCTCCAATAAAATCGACAAACATTATCCTGTTCCTGGAGTAAATCCCGATAGCTTGAAAACATTTAAAGACAATTTAATATTGCTTAATTTAACAAACAAAAAACGTGAAAATAGATAAAGCATTTATTCAACATTGTGAAATTTTGGTTGTTTACATTCTTTCCAGGAGACAAAAAACAAGTAAATGAGAATTTAAAATAGAGTAGTCGAAATTGTGATTTTTAATTCCGACCGGAACATCTTTGTATTAAGCGCGTCACTCTTATAAAAAGCGCAAAATCAAAATTAAATATTAATAGTTTACAATACTACTCGGTGCGATTTACAATATAGTTTAATAGTTCAGTAATAGTTTACAATATAGGCCTATACTAAACCTGTAAAAAGTTACAATAAAAATTTACAAGATCTTTTCAGAGCTTTGAAGATACAAAATTTAATTTAAAAAATTTAATTTTTTGCTGCTGATAAAAATTCGCTTTAGGCTTAATATTTTTTCTGAGAAACTAAAATGCACATTCATTTATTTTTAAAAGAGCAACTATTTTAGAATTGCTTATAGCCAGGAGTTTTAAACTGAGGGTCCAAATCGACTCATCCAGGGGTCCAAAGGTTTTCTGTAAAATAATAATTTGTCATCTACATTAATCTGGCCCTGTCCTAAGTACCGTCCTATGTAGACATTCCATTAAAAGTGTATTTAGTAAGGTAATCACACAACAAAAACAGCTTCAGCCCATATTTGTTTGACTTGTTGGGAATGTACAATCTGAAACTACAGCAATCTCTAAATGGTATCGGTTGCACAAACGCTACAGCATAAAATTTCACTGTCAGACTAAAAGAGTCTCCACTGTCTTCTCCCCCTCACGATAATTAGGCAATTTTACACGTGCACTTATACTTTGTTTATTGACAGTAGAAGAAGCGTCATCCTACTTTTCAGGCACAGATTATTCATCTTCAAACTTTTTGTTTTAAATAAAGCCTTATTGCCAGAGTTGTCCTCTAAATTAAACCAAACCCCCCGCATCCAGCGGCATGCTTGCATGTGTAATGCACCGGAATCCAGCAGCAACATTTATCCAGTAGCTTTTTTGCAATTGATCTTGTTTTTCGTTGTTCTAGATTTTTAACTCTTTTTCTTGCTTTTCATTTCTTTGACTTTGCTTCAAACAATGTAAAATCTTTCAATTTTTTTTGCTTGAAACAAATTTAAAAATATCTAATCAACTACTTTTCTCATGTTTTTCAATTTAATTTAATGTTTGTGATTCTTTGAAATTTACTACGGAGAAAAAATGGCTATTCAAAAAAATTGCACTCTTACCTATATGGGTCGCTTGAGACCCTATACTTTTCTTCTTCTAAAATCTCAATAACTGTTTTATTAGCGGAATATTTTCAAGATAGTAAATGTAAAACGGGAGAAGAATAAATGCATTGAGAATACTGAACGTCACACAGGATGAAGCCAGCCGCCTCAAGAGATAGAAAGAAAGATCAAACAGTTTGGGTCGCTTGCAACCCACATAGGCGTTTAAGGGTTAAGCAAAAATATTAAACCTGATTTAAACTTAGATTTTAACAAACAAAATAAACACTCCACGTACGTTTGTATTTTGCATTAAATTTTTACGTTCATCTTACAAAATAATTTAACAAGAAAAAAAATTACATCAAACGTATTCGCCATGTAAAAGCCAGGAGTAAAACCAAGATGATAATATTTATCGATACAAACCATTTATTTTCTTCTTCGTACGGTTGTATGGGCTGGTTGCTGCTTTTTAAATTGATAGACTTATTGTTGTAGGTAAGTAGCGTGATTCCATTAAGAAATTTACGTGAAATGTTTTTTTAAAGATCACAAAAAAGTTGCTCAAATTGACTGGGTATCTAAATCACGTCCTTCCTATCGGTAATTAACATGCTGAACAATTACCCAATATTTCCGAATAAGATCAATATCGGAACCATTTTAAAAGGTACTTTCAATATTTTTGTTGGCAGCAAGTTTTGCGAAAAAAAAACAATAATAATTCGACGTGGGCACACTTTTACTTGAACTACACATACAGAATTGCTTAGATCAAAAAATACAATATCTTTTAAATCTTATAAAACAGGCCAGCATACACAGCCGTCACGACTCGAATGTTTTGATTTATAAAACAAATGCTTTGGAGATTTATAGTAAAACTAATTCTCCAGTTTAATTCATTGTGTTTGGATTAGCTTCAAAACTCGAACATTAATTTTGGCTAAATGTATTTTCTGAGTAAATTCCAGCAAAATTTATCGTGATGAAATTTAAACATTGATGAAAAACCCTTACTTTAATCCTTTCCTTTGAAGATAACAAGTTAGTTACAATCAAATTAGGGCCGGACCCGTACTTAAAGAGCATTCAATGATTTTCTATAATCTTGCAGGAAAGTAAAAACTTTTTTAGTCTAACCAATTTTTTTCATCCAGCTACGCTTTATTTTCTATTTTATATTTCTTACAAAATTTTCAAAACTGATTTTGTCAAATGTAAAAGTTATTTTGAATTTTAACTGCTTTATTGCACAGGAAAGGAAGTAACTAGCATAAGTAGACTTTTGCTGTCGGGGAAGTACCTTTCTTAAAACAGTTAAAACTTTTGATTTCTTTAACAAAAGATTAAAAAATTTATAGCACGTCATTGAAGCTTTATGTAAGCAAACTTATCTATGGCTTATGGATAGCTATAGCAGTAGAATAATCTCTACAGAAACGCAATTGATGTTTATTTAATAGGTTATATTTATGAAGATAATTAATTAATTTAATGTTAATTAGGCTACTTTTTCAAGCACTTCGTCAAATTTTAAGAGAATAAAATTTGTCTGAAATACTTTGCTCTGCCATCTACTTTAGTGACGTCAAACTCGCGATACTCGAAGTCTTTTGGTACGGCCAGCGCCGTCTTTTAAAAAAAGATTTAATCAGATGCTCAATAGGAAATCGAAATACTTGTTTAAGTCAAAACTAGGTTTCATCTATGAAAGCGACCTGGATTTTTTTGGAAGAGCTGATTCGATGCAGACCTTTAAACTGACTGGAAGCAGACTTTTGAACTGGATGGAAGCTGACCTTTGAATTGACTGGAAGTTGACCGTTTTATTTTTCGGTCTTCACTTTAATCTTAACATAAAAATTAAAAAAGGTTTACTCAAGTCCTTGCCTTACCCAGATTTGCCAACCACTTAAAGCAAAATTATTTTGTTTTCGCATTGATTTTAACGTGAAATTAACAGACTATAGTCCAAAATTCTAAATCAGGAAAGTGAAAGTTTAAGATTTCACATTAAAATCTACATGAAGACCAAAAAAAGATCTTAACCATGTTTGCTGACCGAATTGCTTCCCTAGCAAACTTTTTGGTTAAACTTTCCCCAATGCAGCCCACATACGGTCACGAGTTTGACATCCTTGGTCTACCATCAAATATTAACTTTCGGGTATTTACCGATACTGAGGAATGACAGAGTCCAGGTGGGAAAAAAGTCAAAAACTGATTTTCAATTAACTTTATGAAAATGGTTTATTTGTCATCAAATAATTTTGACAGCAATTTTAACAACAGTGCTATTAAAGTTTTAATAATTTTGTGTGAATAATGCATGTTTGTAAACATTGCCAATACTCTAACTATTATTTATCGATATGCGGTATTCTGAAAAACTACGTGCCAATCGTTTAGGCAAACATTATGGATACTGTAATCAAAATTTTGAAGTAGATACTGTAAAAAAGAGTGCTTTCAATACTCGAATCTTTTGATAACGTTGTTAAAATGATAAAACCAATTATGAATATCTGCTATTTCAGACTTGTTTACTTGGATTTTTAAAAGGAAACAGCGTGGTTGAGTCGGAAGCGTGGTCGAGTGGTCAAAGCACCTGTTGTATCTTTGCACGAATACACAGGTTTATTAAAAAAACAATAATAAATATTCACAAAAGTACTTAGCCAAACAACAACCGTATTGAAAATATAATGCTTTTAGTTCGTTTGCTGTAGTAGCTTGATAACTCGAACTGACTGCTAAACCAAAATAAAGGCGCATATTTAAGTAGTAACAACTATGCCTGGAGACGCGCGTGTCCAATAATTGTTTGAGCAGAAGGCGCTGATTAAGATTAGAGCGTTTAAGAAAACACTACGTCATCTATTGCATAATATCACAACAGCACCGTTCTTAAGATAAACATAGAAACAGTTCAAAACCCACTCTTGGAAAGACACTTTTCGGCACTTCCATTTGCTTGGTAGTCGTGACAAGCAGTTCTAAATTATAAACATATCTCTATTAAATTACAAGCAGACAGCAATATCTTGTCATCTCCGGAAGCAGGTCGGGGTAATTGCTTACTCTACTTATTAGCGCCTCCATCGCTATATTGCGACTCAGGAGGATAAATATAGAGATAAATAAAGTGAATAAATAAAAAAATATATTGATTTAGTTTGTGCATTTGAAGCAGGAAATTGCAAACCCGACGGAAAGTAAAGCAAATAATATTATAAGGTTTTAGAAAGACAGGCAGTTCTTGCCGAAACGTTTTGTTTTATACAATCAGTTGCAAAGTACAGACTTGAATATGTCGAAGCAAAAAAAGGAAAGATTCTTGGATTTATAACATTATCAAAGTTCAAACTCTGGAAAATAAAAGCAGAAACTGATGGGATTGAAGCGGAAATTAATGAGATTGAAGCAGAAACTGATGGGATTGAAGCAGAAACTGATGGGATTGAAGCAGAAATTGATGGGATTGAAGCAGAAATTGATGGGATTGAAGCAGAAATTGATGGGATTGAAGCAGAAATTGATGGGATTGAAGCAGAAACTGATGGGATTGAAGCAGAAACTGATGCGATTGAAGCAGAAATTGATGGAATTGAAGCAGAAATTGATGGGATTGAAGCAGAAACTGATGGGATTGAAGCAGAAATTGATGGGATTGAAGCAGAAATTGATGGGATTGAAGCGGTGTTTTTATGTTGAGTAAAAAAGAGTAAAGCGATCTATGTTATTTGCTCAAGTGAGCTGATTGACAAATTTTTACGCTACTTTTCTGATTTTGAATACGACACTTTAATGATGGCATTTGCAAGAAATTGATTCAGATTTCTTGTTGAAGATTTTCCAAAACATAAAGAAAATAAAGTTTCGGTAAAGAGGTTGTTTTTTTTAACCAGACAACAATTGAAAAAAGCAGCCATAATGGATTCAGCATTTATTAAAGAAACATTAAAAAATTATTATTTAAAGACGAACGTTTTCGGATTATTAAAAAATTATTATTTAAAGACGATAATAAAAATATTCCAAAAAAGTTGTGGAGTTTATTCCCGATTAATGTGCAAGAGATTAATTAGCAGATGACGCCCAAGATAAATTTTGGGCAATGATGCAATATACAAACTTTAAAGTTATCGCTTGCTTAATCGCTAGTTTGCAAGAATAAGCAATATTCAACTTACAACCAGAATTAAATGAACAAAAGTTAGCACGCAATTCTTTATTAATTTTTTTGTTGCTGAATGACCAATGAACAAATAATTTGTCGCGTGTTTTGCGATTATGTTTATGAAAAGCAAAAATATATATCCAACGGGTGAATAAACAAATTAACGAAACAATATATGGCTGATAAATAAACAATTGCGTTGATTGTTGACAACAAAACAGAAGCAAAAATCTCTCTTTCGATGCCAAATAAAATTTGAAATGTTTTTTTCAGTTTTTTTAAATCATAATGTTTTATTTTTGTAGAATTTAGTAGTTTGTTCTGGTTTGGTTTAGTTTAGGATTTTAGGTAATACTATTCTTTAGTTTAGTTCAAGATTTTAGGTAACGCGTAAAAAAGCTAAAATTGGGTGATTTGCCTTTTTTTGACAACTGAGTCAAACAAAAAAATTTTTTTGCCAATAAAAGCAAGTACTCAAACATTTCACCTCTGCAGTGTATTCTGGCGTAATCTTTTATGTGAGCTAAAAAAAAACACTCAAATTTCCAAATTCAACTTTTTCAAACCTTTTTATTGAAAACTTAGTTTCTCGATAAGACTTCTATCTTTATAACTCTTCTAAATCTTTATCATATACTTTGAAGCAATAATGCTGACTTAAATGATTTCACAAAATAAGACAATAAACTTGTTTGTTGTAATCAATAATCCTTTAAATTGGAGCTTCTCCACTTTTCACCATCGCAGACCAAAAAAGTTGTAAAACAACATTGCAGTGGTAAAGTAAGCGAAAAATTTATCTTCTTTTTAGATTTACCAAATTAAGATAGTTCAGTAAAAAGTGGGCTGCCTACCTGAAAAAGTTTCGTGGAGCATTGGTTGAAAAACGCTGCTTTAAAATATTCCTACAATTAAAAAATTCAAATTTTAGAAGGAGCGTAGTATAATAATATCAAAGAATAAAATGAAATTAGAGTTTAAACTGACGAAATCAAACAATGAATGAAAAATTTCTTCTTTAAAACTCGTTTTATTGTCTATGCAAAATGTATAACGCAACATATCTGATAGAATAACTAAAGTGAGCATTAAACAAAACTTGAAAGAAGGCTTCGGATTTATTGTGAGCATGCAATATAACTGTAAGTGTTAATTTTCTTTGTCCCCACTTTAAATTTAATAATTGTTCTACGTGGCGCTCGTGCGTCCTCTTGAGGTGCTGTGGTTAGCGCGGGTTTTCTTTTTTTCATTCTTTTGTTGAGTAACGTGGTCACGGCGAGTATCAAGATTTGGATTTGCAGTAGTATTGGTTCTGGAACGGTGTCGCCCGCTTATACAAGGTAATTGTTATTTATATATTTATATTTTGTATTCAAGTCGAGTTAAATTCTTTTTTTTGCGGGCTTGATAAATAATAATTTTCACAGTTGGCGGCTGGATTTTTATAGAGTTTTTTATCTTGTTTTAGTTGCCAACTGTCCTGTAACGGCTGTATCGGATGTTAAACGGTTGTTAAACGATTGTATTGTTATCGTGTGCCACGTACTCTGCTTATTCTCTATTCACAACCCTTTCTACATTTTTCTCAGAAATTAAATCTCTTTATGCAACTGTATACGGACTGGCAATTTTAGGTAGTAGTTAAGATTAACTTCTACAATAACAAATCAACTTGTAAAGCTTTATTTCTTTAACAATAGCAAAAGTTGTAAGATTTTTGCTCTTGGTTTTGTTATTATTTTGTTTTTTACATCGATACAAGAATAAAAAACTGTCAAAAACTTGCATAAAGTTTAATATTGATTAAATTCTACTGTATAAATCTGATGAACATATGCAAAAACTCATTTTTTATAGTCTACAAGTCTTCCTTAATTGCCGAAATCGATTAGTTTTTGCTTTTTTCCAAATAAAATATGCATAGAGTCACCAATACAAGACTACTGATACTGAACAGGCACATGTGCACGTATTTGTCCTGGTAAGAAGCTTTTGTCAATTTATAATTAAAATCAAACATTGAAAAAACTATAGCTGGGCCTCCTCCTACTAGAGAAAGAAAGTGCTAAGCTCTTTCAGGAACGCAGTCACATCGTCCAACCTTAGATGTTATTTTACCCCGACAATCGAAAAGTAATTGCAAAACAAAATAGCAATATTCAATATAACAGCATTATATTATCTTGACAATTTATTAGCAGATTAGCATACACAGCAATGAGAACTCAAATATTTTGCTTTATAAGAAAAATATTTTTCAAAATTTCAATTAAAATGAAATAAAATATCATGTTTACTTAAATTTGTTTTGATTAACTTGAAAAAAATTAAGACTAATTTGAACAAACATTTCCGACTTGTTTATGTGCTACGGGATAGGAATTTTGGGTAGATCGTCGTCGTCGTCGTTTGAAGGGCATCCACTCCAGGCCAGACACAAACAGGACTGGGGCCGAGGGTTTATCCTTTTACTACCCCAGACTGCTGCACTGCCTGGATCAGATGCTGGCAGTGATGTCATTAAGCCAGCATCGAGTTTCGTCATCCAAAACCGTCAGACCTCGTGCTCCATGTGGTGCCCGATGTATAGGGCACGCTGTTAGTAGATGGTCTGCGGTTTGCTCAGAGGCGCCACACTCGCAATTCGGTGAAGGAGCGAGACCCCATTTGTGCATGGACAAATGGAATTGCCCAACATCAGTCCACAACGTCTACTGCAACTATAATAATGAAGCAAACAAAACATAAAAGCCTGTTTCTGATCCTTAGTTGAAGATTATTGGTCAATGCATTTTGTACTCTTGCATAAACTAAAACAATTTTTAATTCTAACCAACCTTCATCACTTAGCTACCCTTCATTTTTTATTCTGCTTTTCTTTTAAAAGCAGAGTTTTGTCCAACTTTTTTGTTTTGAAATTGTTTTGAAAAAGTTACTTACAAATTTACCTGCCCTATTGCAAAGGAAAGGAAACAAGCAGAATAAACAAGGTTTTGTACCCGGAAAAGTATTTTATACATTGTTTTACCCGTTTAGTGGGTATAAGGCGTATCTTCTTCACAACCAGACGCTCTCTCTGTGCATAAGATGGAAATACAAGTCTTAAAACGTGGCTGTTCAAAGCGCAGTTTATTCTCTTTCTTGCACGCGATATTGTCTTTGTGTTAGCTCGTGTACAAACCGAAAAAATTTTTTTTCTAAAAGTTGCATGCATACTAAATGGCATATAATATAAGCGCATGAGCCAGACAAAAATATTTGATCGCGGAAGTCAGTTTCAAACACTATTCGTTTAAGATCACATCTATTTTGCGGTATTTTATCTAAACCAGGTCAAGTGTTTGAGAAATTGTGTTTTTATATTTGCTTCTTGACAGCTCAATTCTCGCTTTAAACCGAGTAGAAAACATTTTCTATATTTAAAAGCGCTCACGACATTATATCTTAAACGAATAAGTTGTTTAGCATCAAGATCAATCGCGAGGTCCAGATTTCCCAGAAAACACGTGACAACAATATCTGAGACGAAAAAAGTGCAAGACGCGAAAATTAATACACACAGTAACTTCGTTAGCAAAAAAATATTTTCGCACTTAACGGGTTAAAATTTTCGATTTGTTTTACGAAAGATTGAAAAACTTACAATAAGTCTTTGAAGGTTTAACTAATGAAAAATTAAATTATGAATGACTAAGTTTGGAACATTACATGTTTTGATGGCTAAATAGTTTTATTCTTGAATTGAGGTTTTGAAATCATTATCTTTTAAAAAATTTTATCTCTATGCATTTTGTTGAATCACAGAAAAGCGTCGAAGGCACTTATTGAAGGCAACAGTCAAGCAATTATTCACTTGCTTCTGAAGATGCAAAAATATTGCTGTCAGGTTGAAACTTTTATTTGCTTTTTAGTTTCGATATGACTAAAATTTTGAGCTGCTTGTAAGACTGCCAAGCAGCGATAAGTACTTTTAAGTGTGTTTTTAAAGGAAACAACAGTATGGCGAGAGTAGGTTTCGAACCACTGCCTGTATGTCGATTGCATTCACCATCAATAAGGCGCTCTTAACCACACGATGACGCTGCATTCTGTTTATAAATTGTTTTAACTTTAAATGACTGAGGTTGAGCAAAGGGAGATTTGGTTTCACATGTTTAGCTTCGACAATTTTTTTCTAATAAACAAAAACAGTATCACTTGCATTAATTATTGTCATAACATATCTATAAAAGAAATACAATCTATAATCTGTTATTGGTATCCAAGTTATAATAAAACACAAACACAACATTTAATATGCACATTAAAGAAAACATTTTGTGGTACGAAGCCTTGTTTAATTTATGATTGAATATGAACATGGATAGAGCATTTGATGGAGCTCCTCCTAACAGAGAAAGAAGATGCAAAAACGCTTCAGGAAATTGCACAGCACATTCCGAATCTCCAAGTTGTTTGTCGAAAAAGTTTGCCCACAAAGTCCAAAAATTTACACTCCACAACCAATTAAAACTACTTTTTGACGCAAAAAGAAGCCAGCACAGCAAAACCATTAATCCGTAAGCAATACACCTATACTTATTTCCTTCATATCTTTGACGGTAATCAATTTCATAAGGCAACATTTTTAATAAATTGAAATAATTATAACATTAAAAAAGTTAATTTATGTTTAATTGATATTAATCTTTCTAAATAAATACATTTCGTCTTTAGGTGGGTAGCAAATTTGACCGTCTAGCCTAGAACAAAAATATATTTTAATGTCAAGAGGTAACTATTTAAGCCAAAGGTCATTTTTGTTTATTAATAGCATGCGTGGACCACGGGTCAGACACCCCCGATGAGAGGTGGGTTATAGCATTAGTTGTTAAGAGAACATTTTTCCCGCAATAACGTGCTTCATTGCTATACCGGAAAGCCGGCAGTTTCAAAAGAAATCGCTTGTTTGCCTGGTACCAAAGAATTTGAGCTTTGATTGGAACTGACAACAATGTGGTAATTCCGATTCAGTATAAATTAGCATTATATCCCCGCTCACGGTTGTTGTAGGCTATGCAGTTTGGATATCTGTATGGAGACTTGTTAATGACTTGTTCAATTCTAAGAAATTCATAATCTACATTCGCTTTAAAAAGCAAAAGCTATGGCTAAAGACACCCTCCCCCACAAACATATAAAATAAAAACTAAACCATTAACTTTAGACCGATATACTTATTTTAAAATATTGAAAATTGTAATTCTTTAATAATTTTTCAAAACTGCGTCACAGCTGTTTTGATATCAAACCTGCTTTATTTAGGTATAAGTATTTCTATACCCGCTCATGTCGGATTATCTTGTCTAAAAGCTAGTCTAGTCTAAAAGCCAAATTGTCTAGTCTAGAATTCATAAACCAAACTTGCTTACTTCAGTTTTTTCTTGGACAACATTAAGATCACTATTGATAAAAGAGTCGCAAAAGCTTCCGAATTTACATTTGTTGTTGACAATAACTTTATGTCAAGTGGTTCCTTCTGATTTGTTGAATGTATTCAGTCTGATCTCAATCAGGTTTTGTTTTTAAATGAAGTTTAAAAACTTATTTTTTTATATCCAAATTTTAATTTGCAGCTTTGCAGCTTTAGAAAAATTAAGAAATCATTCCTATGTATATTTAATGCACTATTGCAATGATTTGTTTGAAATACCAACTGAAATGATTTATAACTGTCTTATGCTGTTATCAATTCTCAACTTGGTTTTAATATTGCAATGGGTTAACTTTGACTTAGCTCGGAAATATAATATATTTTTTACTAAATAGTTGATAGCAATCTAAATAAAATCAATATTCCGGCTTAACGTACACTACCGAGTATAGTCCTTAAAATATATCCTCGTGCAAAACCGTAATTGCAAAAACAGCTTTCAAACAACATCGTTGAGTGGTTTTCTATAGTTTGGTTATTGCAAAGCAAACCAATCAACTCGAATGATGCAGAACTCGCTTTTTGTTTTTCTTTCAACAAAGCAGAGTTGACGTAAATCCATTAACTAGTTTTTCTTAATTTTTTCTTGTGGCAAAACTTGGCAAACAACAACAACAAGACGAAATCTTGCAACATTTAGCGTGGGTTCAAATCGCGTCTGAAACAGACGTAAAGTTCATACCTATTTATATTTACTTGCGGTGTAGGACAGCAACACTTTTCAATAACTTTTTTTTTGATTAATTTAAGTTTGACAAAAACTCAAGCTTTACTTACAAAGCTCTAAGCTTGCTTTAAGCTTACAAATCTAAGAGATGAGTTTTTTTGTTGGCTGTTTTCAAATTTTGTACCACAAACCACTACTTTAAACAATTTAAGCTTGTATACAAGTTGCTAGGATGTTTGCAACTCTTCGCCAATCCAACCATGGTAGCTTGAATGTTATTGACATTCAGCATAGGCACAACTGAATAAATTTTTATAAACTCGAAAATTTTCATGATGTAACGTCGTACAGTTGTTTTCCAAGTTTTTTTTTAATTTTCATTCAAATAAATAAAAAAAGTTTGGCGAAGACTTGTTATGGGCTAGGGTTGATAAGCTTTTTTTCAGCCTGACATTCAGTATGATCCAGAAATCCAATATTGCAAATTAAATTTTTGGCTACTTCATTTTTTTACTTTACTGATTTCACAACTCATGTCGAACGGCTCCGCGATGCTTCGAAAACAAATTTTGAAACGATTCATTTTCGAATTTCACATACTGCTTGAAACGCCGCCATGTACATTTATTCGAACTTGTTTTAGCATTAGGAAGGCTCGAAATTTTTAAAACTCCACGATTTTAAAACTCAAAAAAGTCTTTTGTTTCACTTGGTCAATTTTGAAAAACTTTTAAATAACGAAAATAAAAAACTTTTGACCAAATTATGGTCCTGATTTTCCGGATGTAGATAAGGTTGCAGTGGTTTGATTCATTGATTGAAATTTATTTGGAAATACAATCCTTAGAAAAAAATTGGCAGAAATTATTCTCATTATCAACAAGCTTTAGACAACAAATTACGTTTGGTTTAATTTTAGCAGATACAACAAAGTACAATCTGTTTTTTATCTTCAAAAATTCCAGTAAAATGTTACATTCGGAAACACTAATTCCCAGCGCTAGCAGTTCCAATTTGAATAGGTGGCTACAATGATTAAATGTTTATAATTTCATTTAAACTCAATACAAGCCAAATTGTACACTTATGATGAGAAGCCTAGCTCTAGTGAAATACAAAGAGATATATCAGATTATTTTCATCAAAATTACATAATTTAAAAAAAAAATGATTCTTAAAATTAATCGTGAAAATCAGTCGCTTAAAATTGCCCCAAATTTCTTTGAAGTAATTTGACAAAGTGACTTCATTCGCTGTATTTTTGAATGCTGTCGAAAAGTAACAACCGTATGTGAATCGCTTTTTTTTGACGGGGTTGTTCAAAAGTTCTAGTGCAGCAATTACAAATGAGTGTCTTGATTTAAGTAACCGCAGCTGTCCACCAAGTGGAGACAAGTGCTTTTCATGTAGGAGGTGTCTGGCTCCTGAGCACGGCGAATTAAAGTCAGTGCAACTTTTGGGGGCGAAGCTCAGTCGGTTGGATGCCTGATAAGATGAAAATATTGTCCGTTAATGTGGGAGGTAAGCATCTGGTCAAGGCGTCTTTAATGGGTTTATTGATAAAGCGAGTATGAGCACTGCCACAAAAAGTATGAGCATTGCCCTAAAAAATATGAGCACTGCCACAAAAGTATGAGCACTGCCACAAAAAGTATGAGCACTGCCAAAAAACTTGTGTTTGTTTAAAAAAAGGAGCGAAAGAAACGTGATAAGTCCTAAGAAGTAGTGTTCTCTAAAAAAAGGTTGCCGAGCAATGGACAAATGCTTTTAAAAAGTTTCCCGCTACACTTAGAAATCACTCATGGTACACGTTGAGAAACACTGCTTACAAATAGCAAATTTTGCAGCAGGTTTTAATTGAGCAAACTTTTGTTATGTCCAAGTCAAAGGACAATAAATTTCTAAAAATTTTCAGGTTTCTTGTTTGTACTTACGTGCATGCGTTTGCTTGATTTTGCAAAGTTTTTCGCAAATGTTAAACGTTCTATTTCGCTTGCTGCAGATTCAACTTGCAGCGCTCTTCCGCTCGCTGCACAGCGTTTATCTACTCCCATGACAACCGTCATGTAATAATTTTGCATTTCTTAGTATTTTGTTTTTATACCGCCTTTCCGCTGTCCCCCAAAGTGATTGTTGGCTGATCGCGCCATCAAGACCATTACCGCTTTTTGTGTATTTTTTGAAACACCACAAACAGGATGTAGCCAAATCACGTGATCTATCGCCTCGTGATTTTACGTGTAAAAAAGTTCAGGCGTCATAATAGAAAATCTATAAAATCACTTTGACAATATATACTCGCTGGACCTAATCGCTGGTTCACAGCCAGAGACAGCGACAGAGACAACCCGACTGACATGAGCAATCTAAAACTTAACTCGAGACTCATCCTTGTAACTTTATTAAGCAAAAATTCCTCTTGAATTCTAGTTCTGAAGTTTTAATGCTGTTTGTGCTTTTGTTTGAAATTGTGCCCCTTTTTATAAAAGGGGTTTGACTATGCGAATATTAATACATGGCAACACCACTCACGTGTGCCAATACGCTCACGCTACAGAGCTAAGACAAAAATACTCGAATTCCCTAGTTTAGTTTTTTCAAAAGATTTCGGTCAAATAAAATTTTTTTCCAGTAAGATCAGTAAGTTTTTATAACTATTCTAGTATTTTGTACAAGTAAACGTCTTTACGAATGACAAACTCGAATAGTAAACTGTCTTTGATAAACATTTGTATTTCTTTAAATTCAATATTTTATGAAACTAAATTATGAAGCAACAATAATGAAGCGAGTGATTTCATACGACACAATACACGCAAAATAAATTCTGACCAAACAATGAGTAATAAATTACTTTATCATAAATGGTTTTCAATGTCTATGCAACATACAGCATAGGTAAGATAACTGTTGAAATAACTAAATTAAACTTAACTCGAAAGAACATTATAAGCAGGCAGTGTAATAATTCAACTTTGAAATTCTATTTCTGACAAAAAAGTACACTTAGGTAGTTGGCATTACTTACAACTAAAAATACTGTTTTTCTGCTCTTAGTTTTGCTACTATTTTGTTTTTCATATCAAAGAAAAAATAAAAAAATATCAAAACCTTCCAACTAATTGAATGTTATTGGAGTTTATAAATCTGATGATCAAGTGCAGCAAAAATTTTTTCTATAGTCTACAAATCTTCGTCATTAGTCGGATGCAATGAGTTTTTGTTTTTTCTTAAATAAATTATGGCTAGAGCCACCACTAGCCAAATAATATTGAACAAACACATGAGCAAGTATTTATCCTGGTTGGCAGTTTTTGTTGATTTGTTATCAAAATATACATTGAAAGAGAGGTTGGGCTCCCCCTACTAGAAAAAGAAAGTGCAAATCAAATTCAGGAACGCAGCAACAACATCGAAATTTAGCCATTAGTATATTCCAAAAATTTAAACCAATGTGCCAACAATGATCAGTGGATAATTATAGTGGCTCAAAATGTCGAATGTTTAAAATGTCTAATTTTTTAAGCTGGTATTCGAGATTGTCTGACGTCACTCAGGTGAGCACGCGGCTTGAATTTATTTGCTAAAATTTCCAAAAAACCTTCTGTGACATCACAAGGCTTAAACAAATGGGCACGTCCGTTTATATACGGCTGCGCTTTGATACAAAATCATAATTTCAATTGCCAGCTAAAAAGCTTTTAAATTATTGATTAATTATTTTTTTTTGTGTAATTTATCTTTTTGACAAAAGTATAGCATCACTTAATTTTTTTACTTTTAATTAAATTTTTAGCGTCAAAGCAAATTATAATTTTAATTTTTTGTACAAAGTTAATTGTATTATAATATATTTTACATTTTGCATTTTTACTAAGGTAATAGTAGTAAGGTAAAATTTTTGTGCAATAGACATTTTAAACATTCGAAATTTTGAATTAGAACCGTGAAAATTATATAATTGCAATTCTTTCGTTATCTCGTGGTGTAATATAAGGCAAGAAACAAAAACGGCAGCAATCCAACAAGTAATAACCAGCAATCCACATCCCAAACATAGCCAACAATTTCCATCATTGTGTCCTTGGTTAAGTTGAGTTTCAGTACGCATGATCTTGTTCTTGGAGTAAATCCCGATGACTGGAAAAAATTAAAAAAGCTTTAATACTACAAAATCTCACAAAAAATGTGGAAATTAAAAAGTATTCTTATGTTTTTTTTATTTTTGTAAAAGCACAAAGTACGAGTCAATCAGTGTTAAAATAAGGCAATCCGAAACTTAAATTTTTTGAATCAAGCACGTCACCAATATAAAAAGGCCAAATTAAAATTAAATAGTGTACTTTAATGCCCGACTCAAAAGAGAGAGTATTTGTAAATCGTCTGCTTGTTTAAGAATGATGATGCATAATTTTTATCAGCGAAAATGAAAAGTTACCAATTAAATAAAAGCGTTAATTGTTAATTTTACTGAAATTAGGTTGTTTTTCATACATAATACAATATCCCAAGATAGACAAAACAAGTGTCTAAAAAGCAAGTGTCAAGCGTTTAAAAGCAAAAAAAGTTGTTATTTCAACAATTAGTGGTATACTAGACCTGTAAAAAGTTACAATAAAAATGTACAAGATCTGTTTAGAGATTTGAAGATACAAAATTTAATTTAAGTGTGTTTTTTAATCTGAGAAACTCTGTGTCATTTAATTAAATCCGAAACCATATTGAATTATTATCGTTCTTATTGCAAAACTTGCTGGCAACGAAGCAGATGTTATAACGGCAGACCAAGTTTGCAAATAAATTATAATCTAATGATCTAAAAAGTTTTCAAATGATCCTGATATAGATTTTTTTAGAAAATCCCTGGAAATCTTTCAATATGTTAACTACCGATCAGAAGGACGTGAGTTCGATGCTCAATCTACTTGAACAATTTCGGTTGTGCCCTTTAAAAAAGTATTTCACGATAAATTCTTCAATGGGATCACGCTACTTACTTACGATAGGGACTCGACTTAATTTAGAAAGTAGCAACCAAACCAACACATTCATACAAAAAAGAAAATTAAACTACGAAAAATTATGTATAATTGGTTTACCGTATATCGATAGATATTATTACCTGGTCTGCACCTGATTTTTACATGACGCATATCATGATGTAACTTTGTGTGTTAATAAATTCTTTTATAAGACAAACGTAAGGATTTAATGCAAAAAAATTATTTATTATCTATTCTATCAACGCCGATGCCGATCAAAAATATCACTGTTACAGATTGGTCGATATTCATGACGTCAATGTTTCTGATCGAGTTGATTTTTTAATTTAAATTTGGCTCAAAGGTTCGGGTAGTTTTAAAAAAATTTAGAAAAATCAAAACGGTTTTACTTTCTATTTAAAAACCCAGTAAATTTAAATTTTCAATTCATAATAATCTAAAACAACCCAAAGTCAAATGTAAATGAAACAAATAAAGTTCGGATTGAAACCTATTTGTGTGACGTCATAATGGCAAATAACTCACCATTGTTATATTGTTTAATCTGAAAAGCAGAGTAACCTGCTTTTTTGAGCCAAGGGCCATTTTGGTTCATCTAAAATTGTTGTGGAACAAGTAATAAAGTCCCACGACCGAATTTTACAAAAGAAGTCTGTCCACTCTGTATTTAAAGAGATTTTCAACTTCAAACTCACATTAATAATTTTTCTTGATCTTTACTTTTAAAAAATTTTGTTTGAAACACAATTATTTTATTTAGTTTGCGTCATTTCGGAAACCTTAAGCGGGCCAAATGTGGCTGACGGGAAAAGATTTGGACATCTTTGCTTTAAAGCAATCAAAAAGTTTTGTTAGAAATTTTCCACAGAATATCAATATTTCTGGCATCATCTAAAGCAGGTCGGTATATACAGCAATCAGAACTGAGATGTTTTTTTTTCCGTTGAACATGAACGTGAAATGAAAACAAATTACATTCGCAATGCAAGATCTAACGCTTTCCTTAGTTTGGCGATCTTAGCAAGCAGCTCTAAATTTCAGTCATTTCTTTCGATAAATGCAGCAACCCTTGTTAACACCAATACAATATTTCTTGAACCTTATAAAACAAGCCAGTCTACACAGTAGTAGCAACTCAGATGGTTGGCTTCATAAGACAAATATTTTTGGACATTTATAGTAAAACGAATTCTCCAGTTTAGTTGATTGCGTTTGCTTCAAAACTTGAACTCTGATTTTAGTTAAATGTATTTTTAAAGCATTTACCGTGATGAAATTTAAACATTGATGAAAATCTTAAACCAAACCGTTTCCTGAACCCTATGCCGAATTTTTCTGTGGTTGAATTTACGGGTAACCATTCTTAAAATACAATAGCAATTTTGTGTAAAAACAAAAAATTGTGCACTAAAGTTGACTATTTTTTTATTAGAGCACAAGCTTTCGTGGGCTACTGCTCACTTCGTCAGGTGCAATGGAATAAAAAAGTTAAAAGCTGTGATCAAAAAAGATCAACATTAGCTGTGATCAAAAAAGTTAAAGGTAAAACAAAACAACAACGGGAAGTAGAAGAACAAAAAATTATTTTCAAATTTGATTGCATTTACAAAGGTTTAAATAAAGATTATTTGTTCATGTCTAACTACATGTAATATTTAATTTTGTATTTTTTTACTTTTTTCTCCATTTTGCATCATTCTATACTTGCTTGCCATTTTCTTGCATTTGTTTTTTGTTTGAATTACTGTACTGTACTGCCATATTCTCTAAAACTTAGTCTTTTCTATCCGATATTTTTATATTTCATTACGTCACATATGTCTCTGTATTACGTTTAATGACGTTGGTGTAAATTTTGTTTTATTTGGATTTTTATTCCATTGCACCTGACGAAGTGACCAGTAGCCCAAGAAAAGCTTGTGCCCTAATAAAAAATAGTCAATTTTAGTGCACATTTTTTTGTTTCTCTCATTTGATTAGAAAAGTTGACCCGGCTTCCCCAATTTCATTCCTTCCAATCCTTTGAACTTTGTGTAGATTATAATGTACAATCAAAAATTATAGCAAGCAAAATTACACATTTCATTTATTTTGTAAAATTTTTATTAAAAAGCTGAACGTTTTCGACTATCATCAGTCCTTATCAAAGCATCTAAAATTGTTTAAAATCATCTAAAAATTTTTTAACCATAAACGACAATTACAATCAATTAAAATATATAAAAAAACAACAATTTTCTCAAGTTTATGCTGTCACTGTTATTACTAATTCAGTTTATAGGCAAAGACAATTACACAAAACAACGTCAGAATTCACAGAGAAAAAAGGAGAAAAAAAGAGAAAAAAATGAGAAAAAATAATAATTTTGCAAATCACATGACTAAAATTAGAAGAGTTGTAGTAGTTTTACTACTTAGTAGTAATTTTTAAGTGGATTTTAAAAATCACCTCTCTTCCTAAAATTTACAATCAATTTAGGACTGGACCCTCACCTGATGACACTGGTAAATATTTTTCACAACTCTCGCGACAAAGTAAAAAATTTTTAAGTCTAACCAACTTTTTTACCCAGCTACGCTTCATCTTTTATTCTGTATTTTTTACAAAGCTTTCAAAATCGATTTCGCTTTATGTAAAAATTGTTTTGAAGTTTAGCTGCTTTATTGCACAGGAAAGGGAAGTGACGAGAATAAGTAAATTTTGATGTCGGGAAATAACTGAATCAAAACAGTTAAAACTTTGATTTCTTTTACAAAAGATTGAAAAAATCACAAAATGCAGTCAAAATCAGCTATAATTTATGGATAGCTAATAGTAGAATAATTTATACAGAAACGTAATCGGTGTTCATTCAGTACTTTGTATTGTCGAGATAACTAATTAATCTTGGGTTAATTAGGCTACCGGTATTTTTTTAAACACGTCTTCAAATTGCGAGAAAAGAAAATTTGTTCATAAATTGTTGCTTTACAGTTTACACCAGGGATGTTCAACCTCCGGCTCACTTAATGTTTTTACGCGGCCCACTGCTTAGTTAATTTTTTTAGTTATAGGCTACTTTTATCACTGTGTAGAATTGATCCCATAGTGAAGACAAAGTAAACACGCCAATTTATTGCTGTTGTCAAGCCACATTTCATGAACTGACCAATAAATCTTTTCAAGACGTTTGCCCAAGCATCAATTTCAGGATTCACATTGTTTGCGATTGAATTATTGGTGGCCGGATCGTCCCCCGCAGCTAACTTTTAGGTTAAACTTTCGCCGATGCAGCCCGCATACGATCACGAGTTCGACATCCCTGGTTTAACATCAATTCTCAACTTTCGGGTATTTACCAATACTGGGGATTGGCAGAGTTCCAGCTGAAAAGCATTCAAAAACTGATTTTTAATTAGTTATATAAAAATGGTTTATTTGTTATCAACTACTTTTGACAGCAATTTTAAGAACAGTGCTATTAAAGTTGCAATAATTCTGTGTGAATAATGCATGCTTATAAATTTTGTCAAAACTGTACGCTATTATACATCGAGATGCGTTATTCTGAAGAACTAGGTGCAAACCGCTTAAGCAAACACTTTGGTTACTTTAATCAAAGCCTTGAAGTAGATACTGTGTTAAAGAGTGCTTTCAATACGCGAATCTTTTGGTAAGTTTGCTGAAATGATAAAGCCAATTATGAATATTTGATATTTCAGACTTATTTACTCTGCTTTTTAAAAGAAAACAAGTTGATTTGGTTTGTGCATTTAAAGCCAGAAGTTGCGCTATTGTTTTGAAACCCAACAGAAAGTAAAGCGGAGTTTATGAAATTATTATGTTCGAAAAAGATAACCAGTTCTTACAAGAAGTTTTTGATTTTTATAAAATCAGTTGCTCTAAATCCTAAAGACTCTCTTTACTCCAAAACCATCCCCTTAAATCAACACTTTTTACCCAGAATCCTCTTTCTCTCAAGAATCATTCTTCCTACTCCTAAACAGATTAAATCCTTAACCACCCTCCTTTTCAAATTCCTATGGAACTTCTCCCCTTTTGAACCAATTAAAAGATCCTCCTTATACCTACCCAAACCCGACGGTGGCATTGCCCTCCCTAACATTGGCCTTAAAACTTCTACTGCTTTTCTATGGAAATTTATTTATCTTCTCAAAACCCCCAACCCCCTTTCTTATTTTTGGATGACATATGCGATATATAACCTTGGAACAAAAATAATACCTATTAAACCTGATCTTTATTCCAACTCTCAACCCCACCGTCCTAAACCCAACCTTCTCTGGTCCAAAACTCTTTCCCTATTCAAAAAGATCTCTACCCCCCCTCATGAAATTGAACACCTTACTTTCAAGTCCCTCTACCTAACCTTCCTTCAACCTGATCCTAACCCTATTCCTCTTCTAAACAACACTATCCCCCATACATGGCTCCGATTGACCCTTATAAAACCCCGTCCTTCTCTTTTCACCAACTTGGAAAAGGAAATATCCTTCAGGACAGCCTATAAAGGTTTTACCTGGGGATGTTTCTTTTCCAAGCATAATTTCAAACCCCGTAATCCTAATGACTTTCTTTGCAAAATCTGTCTTACTTCTTCCGATGATCCTCACCATCTTTTTTTTCAATGTTCCTTTACCCGCAGTTTAATTTCATTTCTAGAACCCCTTCTCTCTTCCACTTTAAAAAAACACACCCTTCTTACACAAGACACACTACTTTTCAATTACACAAACTCAATTGGTACACCACATATTATTACATCCAAACTCGCTTCACTGATTAGACTTTCCCTATACACCCTAAGAAATAGTTTTTCCTCTTTTAACACCCCTATCCCTACTTCTACCCTTATTGAAGAAAAATTTAAAATAAAAACAAAATTTAAAGCCTTTCTAGAAAAACATTTTCCTGACTACTTACAATAAATTCCTCTATCCCTTTTCTTATCTCTACATATATATTTTCTCTCTTAATAGTATTAGAAAGTTTTTTTTTCCAATTTCATACAGGCTTACCTAAACTGTCAATCCAAATATTTAAAAAAAAAAATTTTTTTTATCCAATTGACTTTCCATTATTATTATTGATATTATTTTATTTCTTTCCACCTTGCTATGTTCTGTATCAGAACAAATTAATATTTTGTTCAATATTACGTTTTTTTTTTCCTCTTCGCACATTTGTACTTTTTTTTCCACTTAATATATTTATTTGTTTTTTTCTCGCTTGTTATTTTACACATAGCAAACAAACTACTATTGTCAATTGTATCTTATTTTTGCGTCTTCCACTTTTCGCTCCTGACTAATCTCTTTCTATACGCTATTTATTGTTATTACTGTGTTCTTTTCGTCTACCAAAATATGCTTAAAAATTTAATTATTATTCTTATTACAATGCCAGTTTTTTTTTTCGCTTGTCCTCTATGTGTTGCCTCATATATATTAACCAATATACTCACCATGATTTTCAAAGTTTACATATCTGTTTTTATTGTATTGTGTATTTATTGAGTTGTGTTTTTGTGTTATAACTAAAATTATATATAAAAAAAACGAAAAAAAAAAAAAAAAAAAAGAGTGGCGGCTCGAGCGAAGGTGATTTTGTTTGGCCACAGGAGGTGGACCGTTAGATTTTGTGTCGGTGGACAATTGTTGAATTTATTTTGTGCCAGTGGTTGGCAGTTTTGTTCTACAGAGGTAGAATTATTTATGTTGATTGAGTCGAGTTATAGTGTTAATTTCGCTTTGCAGTTTGGCAAAGCGTAGAATAGAAGTTTCGTCGGACGTAATATTTTCGTAATACATTTGCTTTTATTAGAGACAAGAGTCTCTGTTTGTTGTGAAAAAGAATCTTCAACGAAATCAATCCGAGCTTTCGTTAACCAACTGTATAAACTGTCAGGCTCATAGCAAGACTACCTCTTGAGCCGGAATAAAATAAAATTTAGACACAGCTTTGTTTCAGCGCAGGTATTCGGGTTACCTAGCTCAACTGGTCCTTTGGGATTCCCGAACAAAGTTTATGACAATTATTTTGCTCAGTTGAAATTTTAACAAAGTGTTCGGCTGTATTTTCAATACACAGTTTTAGAAATTTACAATTTCGAACAACCGTACCACGATCAGGAATATCAACAACATAAGACTTGGATTGATCAATTGATTTAAGAGCCCGGCCTCTCAAATTTTCATAATAACCATCATCGATAAACAAATGCGAACCATTTTTCAACTGCGGCAAATTACGTACATTGTGGCGATGATCATAATTAAACTTTTTGCACTGTTTTATTTCTTTTTTTTGAAAATCGCAGAGACGACCAATTCGGTTCAAGTGTAGCAGGTAAAATTGGAAATTCAGTGCGTAATAACCTACCCATTAACAATTCAGCTGGATTGTAACCAGACCTTAACGATGACGCTGGGTATGCTAAATGGGCGAGATATGGATCACGCGATTTCCCGCTTCCCCATTACTTCGAGGATATCTCGAACTACTTAATGTATGATAAAATCCATAATGCTTAGCAAAATTTTGAAAAGCAAAAGATGAAAACTTAGAACCTTCATCAGACATAATCTCCTCGGAAATACCAAACTTAGCGAAAATTGATTTTAGATGTGGTATTATGTCATTGGTGGTTGATCCATGGTTTAATAACGCTAATGCTACCCATCGCAAAAAATAATCAATTACCAACAAATAAATATAATTGTTGAAATAAATCACACGCCACTTTTTGCCAAGGACGATGTGGTAAAGTGGATTGCACAACGACTCAGTAGAATTAATACATTTAACACATACATTACAGCGATTTATAAAAGATTCAATATTCCTACTCAAACCCGGTCATCAAAGACTTCGCGCTCTATCATAACATTTAGTGATGCCTTGATGTCCTTCGTGTATGTTGTTTAGAACTTTTTTTGCATTATCTTTGTGATAACAATTTGATCGCATTTAATAAAAGCCTCTTTGGAACAAAATATCGTTGCGCACTTGAAAGTATGGTTACAATTCATGAACACCCCTGATATGCCACCTAACTCACCAAGAAAAAGCGGTTGAACTTAAACAAAATAACTTATTGGCAATGCCACTGCATCAGTATAAACAAAGCAGCTTTTCAGTATTGCCCACAATTACAACTTTACCAAAAAATACTATTGGTTTATAAAGTTTTTTTAAAATCACTTGTGTTTATCTTGCCATTATAAATTGATTTTTTCTCTATTTTTTGTGATTTAAAGAATAAAAATTCGCAAGTGAATTATTTAATGACCTCAAGCACGAGCGTCGTTTGTAATCAGTTGGTGATGATGGTGGTGGTTTTACCCGACCCATTCCTGGGGATGGGGGCGCGGATCAATTCCGCAGAATCCCAATAATCGAGCGACTCTTTACGGACGGGACCAGAGGTCCAGAAGAGAAAGGGTGTGGCCGAAAATGGCCCGACGCAGAGGGTCTAGTACAGGGCAGTCGAGCACGAGATGTGAGAAATCCCGTGGTTCAGAACCACAGTTGCTGCATGAAGGAGTCTCGGCTCGACCAACCCTGTGGAGATAAGAGTTAAGGAGAGTGCTGTGCCCGTTGCAGCGTAAACGGGAGAAAGCACAGCGAGCGGAGCGAGGGAGAGTAAACTCCTCGGGAGATACTGAAGGGATTTGGTGTTGAAAGAAACCAGATTGGACACTGCGTCTCCAACTGGTGTAGAGGGATAGTCGTTGGGAGAAAATAAGGGGTTTGAGGGACACTGATATACTGGAGGGATCGAGAGAGGCACCGGCTTTAGCTAGAGAGTCAGCTAAGTCGTTACCTAAGAGGGAAGAGTGACTAGGTATCCATTGTAGATGGACAATCTTGGATTGAGATAGACACTTAAGAAGAGATTGAGTATTGGATAGGGATTTGGGGGTTAAATATGGTAGGGGGGTAGAGAGAGTTGATAGGACAGATAAAGAGTCGGAAAAGAAGGTGATAGATTCAAAATTACATGTCTTGGAGTGAGAGATACACCACTTAAGAGCATGTAGAAGAGCGAAGGTTTCAGCACTATAATTGGTAGCTCAGAGACCAGTCGAGAAGGAAAGCGAGGTAGCAGTGACACACTTTGCACACTTGATGTGTATCCCTGTACCACCCTGTCCCAGCCCGCCAGGTACCGAACCGTCAGTCTAGGCCGAGATATCGCTGTGAGATAGAGTGGAAAGATGGGAGGTAGCTGCAGTGTTGCGAAGAAAGGAGGGGTCTTTGCAAGAGCATGGGGATGAGAGGTGGAGTGAGATTGTGTAACTAGATGGGGCAGACCAGGGGGTTTAGGAGGGCAGAGGATTAGTGGTTCACGGGTAAGATGTAGGTTAGGGGTAGGGTTATGTGATCTGGAGAAGGATCTCCATGAGCTCTTCTTGAGACGTGTACGGGGGTTAGAGTTCGAAAGAGAGGCTATGGGAAAGGTGGGAGGTAGACGGAGGGCTCGTTCAAAGAAGGAGAGGTATTGGTGGGTGAGGGTGACTCGTAGTGAGGTAGGAGTGCTTCTATATGAAGTAGAGGAATGGGAGTGGACGATAGACAACCTGTGATTACTCTACAGAAAGATCTATGCATCCTCTCCACGGAGGTGATGTGAGTAGGAGATGAGAAGGAAAACCAGCCTGGGAAAGCATAGGTGAGGATGGGGCGAATGAAGGCTTTGTATAAGGTACATAAGGATTCTTTTGATGGACCCCAGAAGGCAGAGGCAATGGAGCAAAAAGCACGGAATCGACTGTGAAACTTTTTCCGTAAGGATAAGACATGATATTTGAAAGAGAGAGTGCGGTCAAAGGTTACACCGAGAAAGGTTGGACGAGGGTTGAATTTGAGAGGGATGTTAAGAATGTGCAGAGAGGGTTGTATACGTGATTGGTAGGGGGTCCAAGCTGAAGAAAGATGTTTCAAATTTGAGGGGTTGAGAAGAAGGCGCTATTTTGAGGACCATTCCACCAGTCTGTTGAGGGCAGCTTGTACTACAGCAGTTGCACACTCAACACTCGGGGAGGAGGCCCAGATGGCTAGGTCATCTGCATAGAGAGAGGTCTTAACAGATGTTGGAAGGAAAGTGGGAAGGTCATTGATGTATAAAGAGAAGAGAACTGGCCCTAGAACCGAACCTTGGGGAACTCCTCTTCGGAGACGGAAAGGATGACTGTATGAATTACAGATACGGACTTTCGAACGGCGATCTGAGAGGTAGGATTGTATCCATTTGACAAAGTAAAGAGGAAGATCTAATGAGAGGAGTTTAGAGAGAAGGGCAGAATGCCAAACTGAGTCAAAGGTTTTCGCAAAATCCACAGTGGCAAGACTGTACGTGCGCCTGGCTTAGATAGGTGGAAGGAATCTGCGATTGACTGTGAGAGAAGGAGAACCTGGTCTACAGTCGATCTGCCAGGTCTAAAACCAGCTTGCACGGGTGAGAGAATGTTTTGTTGTTTGAGAAAATAGGTTAGTCGTCCTAAAACCATTCTTTCGAAGAGTTTGGAGGTACATGAAGTGAGAGAAATGGGTCTATATGAAGAAGGTGAGTCAGAGGGTTTTCCGGGTTTGAGAATGGGAATGATTGTTGATTGCTTCCAGGCAGATGGGAAGGTGTGTGTTGACCAAGAAAGGTTGAAGATGTATAGAAAAAAATTTAACGCAGATTGTGGTAGGTGGGATAGAAGAGGGTAGGTAATTTGATCAGGGCCTGAGGTGGTTGAGGATCAGAGTTGAGAGATAGCTGTAGAGAGTTCAATTGAGGAGAATGGTGAACAGAAAGTGGAATGCAGGGTGTTGCAGTGTGCAGTTCTGATTTGCTTCATTTGGGCTTTCTCGGTGCTTCGAAAAGGTTTTGGAGTTTGGGTAGAAAAGTGGGACTGTAGATGTGAGGAGAGGTGGTTGGCACAATCTCCAGGGGTATGGCAATTTGGGAAATTGGGAAGGTCAGAAGTAGTTGGGGAGGGGGAGCCAGAGATGGAGCGAAGTAGAGAAAAGACTTCGCTGGGACGGGTTTTAGGAGAAAGGCTAGAGCAAGTGTTCTGCCATGACTTGGCTTTATCCTTAGAAATCATAGTGGAGGTATATCTGGAAGTGGCGATATAGTGCTGGCGGTCTTCTTCGGAACAGTGTGCCTTTGCAAATGCCTTTCGGCGTTTTGCGACGGCATCTGCGACTTCAGGAGACCACCAGGCTTTAGCAGGACGGTTGATGCTTCCGAAAAGAATGGCAGAAGTGGCAGCATCATTGAGGAGTTTGGTAAAGGTGTGGGTGGCTTCAGAAAGAGAAAGTGTTGTAAAGTTAGAGGGAGTAGGGCAGTGGGTATCATTATAAGTAAGGTAATCATCCCAGCGAGCTTTATTATAGTTAAATGAGGGGGGCGGTGGAAAGAGTTAATTATAGGGGAAGTGGGAATAGTGATGGAGATAGGAAGATGATCTGAGCCGAGGTCCGGAAGGGTCTGCCATGTGCATTAAGAGGCTATTCGGGCAGGAACTAGGGAAAGATCAGGGGAAGAGCGGTTTCCGGTGGCACGGTGTAGTAGGGTGTGGTGTTCGGGGTTATTAAGAGGTAAAAGATCAGAAGAGAGGAGTCAATCAAACAGATCTTTGCCTGATTGGTTTTCCGGTGAGTGGGAGTCCCAGGATGTGTGATGGCTGTTAAAGTCGCCAAAGATGTAAGTGGTAGGAGATGACGGTAGAAGAAAGGGTGAGAAGGATTTTAAGCGAGAGTCGGAGGAAGAAGAGCGGATAGAAGGGACATGGACGTTGAAGAGATGTATGGGAGCGGCTCCTTTTATTTTAACTGCGATAGCTAAATAATCGGAGCTGAGGTCGAGGGAGGAGAAGGATTTTGTGGAGAGTAAAGTGTAAGATAGACCGTTTTTGACAAGTATCAGTACACTTCCTCCTAGGTTTCCCGTAGAGTTGGTGGTTCTTCTCCTCGTCATAAAACGGTTCTTCTGGAGGGTTTTATAGCCGGGTATACGGAAGGTGGAGTCAGAGGAGAGGTGTGACTCTTGTATGAAGATGAGATCGTACTGATTATGAGAGAGAAAGTGTAGGAGTTCAGTACGACGCGGGCGAATCCCATCAGCATTCCACTGTAGGAGTCGGAGGTTGTTTCAAGAGGGAGAGGAAGGATGAAAAGAGGATTGTGGGAGGGAGGGTTGGTATGTTGGGTTTGAGGAGAAGGAGTAGTCAATGCTGACGGAGGGTAAGTATAAATTAGTTGGGGGTAATTAGGAAGATAGGTGGGGTTATTCGAGGTTGTTTTGGGGGAGGGTTTGTAATCAGTTCGTTTCCGACTTCGAGTTTGTTGGAAGGATTTTGATAAAACGGCACCTGGAAGGTGTAGCAAACTTATGGCAAGAACTTAATTGAACAATGAATCTTAATATTTTTGTTTTCTGATTGAGGGTCGGGGCAGTCTGGTAAAAGTGAATCTTGTCGGACAGAATACTGGTTGATTAAGTCCGACTAAGCAGAAATAAACTCTATGAAGTGAAGTAATGAAAAAGCTTTTTAGTTGTACACTGAAAGCCGATAATAAAAACCGAAAACTTGTTCTTATTCGCGAGTGCGCGTTTTTAGTGGCCGTGTGCGTCGACCACAAAATGCCCAATTTGAGTCCCATGCAAATTGAGCAGATAACATGTTGGGACGGCGAACCTGAAAAGCACAGAATTGAAAAATTTTCAGTTTTCTAAGGACAGCTTAAACAGTTTCATAAAATCGTCTGACTATCGAATAAACTGTTTATACCAAGAATGTATGAAAAGTTTTAAGCATCATGTATAAGAAGTGTTAATGCAAGGTCAAACCTATAGTTTTCTAAAACTATAAGCTTATGTAAGTATTTCTGCCGAATTTTTAGATTCTAATATTTTTATTGTATTTTTTGCAGATTTTTGAACAAATTAGGGTCAAGGATTTAATGAAAAATGAAGAAAATAGAAATTCGTGCAGTCATTAAGTACCTGCATTTAAAAAGCATGAGTGCCTCAGAAATTCATGATGATATGTTGAAAGCATTAGCAGCAGTGTCCCTTCATATGCAACATGTTGGGTCAGAGAATTCAAGCGTTAAAGGTGACCAAAGGTCAGAACAACCTCAAACAGCAACAAGGACAACATTGACCTTGCTCTGCAAATGGTTAGCAAGGTCGTCCAATATTATGTTATCAGATAGCAGATATGGTGTTCCAAAAAAATGTATACACACTTTAAATATTTGTCCAGTAAATTTTTTTAAAAGCAATTTTTTTAAAAATTGCACCAACTTTTAGATGAATAAAAATCAGAAAAAGTCGTAAAATTTGAAGAGATTCGTGCAAATAGTTTTTAAGCAGCATACAGCATTTTAACAGCGCGGCACTTTCCGCCCCTTTCCCCAGTCGTAATAGGGTTAAAGGAAGCTGCAAAAAATTACTTTCAAAGAAGACAAGTACCAATACAATCATTCTCAGATTCAATTTTTAGGCCATTAGTGGTAAACGGCGAGATTTAGCCCGACCCAGAGCATACTGCACCGCTGAAAGATCAAGAAGTGTCAAAATCCAAAAAAACTCCAAAGAATTCTTTCTCTATTCAGTTATTATTCAAAGTGGGCTTCCGATTTTTCAGAAATTATAAAACTCTTAGTTAAAAACGAAGACTTCCCACTGTCAAATGATGCCATTTCTGCCTTTTATCTAATGAAAAACAAGCTTGGCGAAGCGACTTTGCAGCCAATAGATGAAGCTGTTCCGTTTATCGTCGAAACGGACACGTCCAATTTTACCATTGCTGCAATTTTAAGTACAAATAGAAAATTGGTAGCCTTTCACGCTAGGACCTTTTCAAGAACGGAACAAAGACATTCAGCCCTTGAGAAAGAAGCGTCCGCTGTTGTCAAAGCGCTTAGGAAATGAAAGTGTTTGCTTTTAGGAAAGCATTTGACATTAATCACAGATCAAAGTATCGTATCGTTTATGCATGATGTGAGGCATGCATCAAAAATTAAAAACGATAAGATATTACAATGGCGATTAGAGCTTGCCGCTTTTGATTTTACGATAATCTACCGACCAGGTAAACTTAATTTTGCTCTACATTATTTCCGCATCTGTGTCATTTCCATCTTTAATGGGGTGTTGGCGAAGTCGGTGAATATTTGAATACTTTATTTCTGCAAGATCTGTTATTTTTAGACCATTTTTTTAAAATAATTTGAAATTTTTCAATTGTGGTTTCTCTATTTTCCCAAGCGTTGCCGGGGTCTTCTTAAGCACCATGAATGAAGTCATTTAATTGTTTTTTAGGCATCAAAACTTCTGTAATAACTGTTTTGTATTGGAAAATCAAGCTTATGCCTCAAAAAAGACATCTGAAAACTGATCAAACAATATCTGACAAGGAAAGCAAATGCAAAACGTAAAAACTCATCCACAACAATAAATAAATAGTTTATTGCTTGAATTAACTGATGGAACTGGACCTTTGAAGTTGAGACTCAAACGTTTCATTGGCTGAGTTACATTGATTAATGCGTTTTCTTTGGGGTGATAAAATTCTGGTTTCAGTTTTGCACATACTTCATAGGAGGAGGCAACTTGTTTAACGTCCGAAGTTGAGTATGGCAAATTTACCGTCCGAACGAAATGTAACAGTCTTGTTATACTTGGATGACAAAGATTTTCATGGATTTCTTTAATGTAGATGACTTGGACAAACTTGGGAAAAATGCTTGAGAAAAGGTATCTGGCCCAATGTTTTGTTTCCCTGGTCTATACTTGATTTCGTAAGAATAAGATGCAAGTTCCATTCTCCATTGCTGCACTTTGTTATTTTTAATTTTCGATCTGCTTGGGCAGTCAAACATAAACGCCACAGAACTTTGATCTGTTACTATTGTAATGTACACTTCACATTTGTTTGCGTTTAATTAACTAAAAAGTTACGGGCATCTTATAAAACATAACATAAACACATACAGGGTGGCCCAGATATAACCGAACCCGAATTATTATGAAAAGTTACAGTTAAATAAAAAAAATTTTATTACACAACGTTACAGCAAATGTTCAAAATGCAAACCATTATTTGCAATACAATGATGACATCGTTTAACAATTGATTCAATTACTTTTTTGCACATTTCTGGAGTAATATCTTTCAATGCGTTTATAATGTTATCTTTTAGATCATTGAGGGTCTTTGGTTTATCACTAAACACTTGATTTTTGAGTACTCCCCAAAGAAAGAAGTCTAGGGGAGTCAGGTTTGGAGATCTTGCTGGCCATTCTACGAAACCACGGCGGCCTATCAATATGTCTAGAAAATGTTCATCAAGCCACTTTAATAGTCATATAGCATAATGAGCGGTGGCACCATCCTGCTGAAAGTACAAATCAGCACAATCGTCACGTTTAGACACTATAGGCCACAACTTTTCGTTTAACATTTTTAGATATGATTCAGCCGTCACTATGGTATCAAAGAAAAATGGGCCAATTAAACGAGAACGACAAAGGCCAGCCCAAACAGGAATAAATGGGGGCGAGAATAAATGACAAAAAAGACTAATGACTTGTGGGTTCGGTTATATCTGGGCCACCCTGTATATTAAATTAAACTTCAACAGTATAGTATTATTCTTATCGGAACTCAAAACTCAGTAATTGTCGGCATGTAACTGCGAAAACCTCTGAACTACTGTAAAATTTAACAACAGTCACGCGTTGATTAGGTTGTCAGAATACCGTCAATAGCTCACAACAAAAGCGCTTCATAAAACTTATTGCAAACTCATTACTACATAAATGGTTTCTTGAGTAACAAATGCAACCACTTTCTGATAGCTTCTACTGTAACATGGCAGTAGCCTCCATTTCAATTGCAGGCTATCCTACTTCACCACCTTGTAATGTCCGTGACATAATGGCAACCGTCTGCCTCCCCGATTAAGGATTGTGGACATCGCAATATGTGAGGCATTGCATTTAACACTAGAACGACCAAGCGCGTCAATTGACGCATTTCAAGTATTCAATTTCCCTTATCTCCGCCGGATATCCCTCTTTTCTGCTGAAACTTCTTGACAATTATTTTTTTGTACAACGCTTAGTTTTGTGTGACTTTTAAAGGTTTTACTAATAAAACGAAAAATTTAGTTATATATCTACCTAGAACGACCAAGCGCGTCAATTGACGCACACACCTGTAAATTTCACTTAGAGTCTACAGAAAGTCTGATTACAGCCTGCAGAACCACTAAATCGTGAAAAATAAAACAACGTGATATTCAGCTTTGTCTGGGCGGTAATTAAGCATTGTGATGTCACGGCAGGATAGGATATTTTTTCCCCAGCATCCTAATGCGCTGTAGAAATTCGGGCTTACTTAGTGACTTTATTCGAGATTAGCACGTGCCAGTGAGTTGTTGAGATTTAGAAGGAAGAAAAGGAGGTACTAATGTTCTCTAGTGACTTTGCTGTTATTAGCAATAAAAGCGTTCAACTCCCTGCGTATATGCGAGCTTTTATAATACGTTTCAGGTGTTGACTTACCTCTGTTTTTTAGCTTTGATTTTAAAACGTGTTTTGCTAGTCATAGTGTATCCAATATGCTAAGACGTGTTACTGCGCAGCAGGCTTTATTGCGGTTACAAGACATTTCAGCAGACTGTTCAGATGGTAAATATTCTGACAGCGAGCTAGATGACTCCTTGACAAATGATGCACAAGCGGAGCTTGATTCAAATGGGAAAGAATGAAACTTCGATAGTCCTAACGAAGACGATAACAGCAATTCACAGAATCAAGTGCAGGTGAATCAAGACTTGATGGAAAAAGATGGAACAGCTTGGCAAACTTTGGCTATTTCCCATGTGCAACGAGGGCGCTTGCAACAACAAAACATACTGAGCTTCAAACCTGGCCCAACTGCATTTGCAACAAGCAGAATCACTAAAAACAGTCAGTCCACTGTCATCGTTTCGCGTTTTGTTTGACGAGGCAATGCTTAAAAATATTAGAAAATGCACTGTAGCTAAAGCCCATCGCGTTTCTGGCTGAATGAATTGAAATATGACACTTGATGAGCTGGAGAAATTTATTGGACTGGTTATTGCAAGAGGGATTTTAGGACAAAGAGGTCTGCCAGTGGAAAGTTTGTGGGATACAACCTGGGTGTCGAAAGTTTGTGGGATACAACTGGTGGTTGAAGAACTTACTGGGACAACTTCCAATGAAAATACTGGAAAAAAGCAGCTACACAAATAAACCTCATCAAAACTGACGAACCTTCTGAAAAAAGCGAAAAACATGCGCAATAATAAAGTGCCGTAATGGAACAACGGATTTATACAATAGCTGCCGGGCATGGTATGTGGAAAATGCGCTATAAAAATTTACCCAAACTGTGTTGATTAAATGTAATAATAATCGTTTACCTTCGTAAACCGTTGCAGTTACATGTATTATTTTACAAATACTATACTTGTTTTTAATACTTTTTTGCCTTCATATGCCGCTAAAGTACAAAATTTTTGGTCTATGACTAGCAAGTTCAATTTTTAATTGTTCTGTTTCTTCTTCCTAAAAAAAGTATCATGTAGGTGTTTGGTTATTTTTAAGAGTGCAATAAATAGCGTTAATGCCATTACCACTTTAAGAATGTTTTTTGACCAAATAAATGAAGAAATTGCAGCTTTTGTGCATTATGCGTCAATTGACGCACTTGGTCGTTCTAGGTAGTTTGAAAGCGCTCGTTCTAGTGTTAAGAACAAATGCCTTACTTTTATCAATAGAATGTAATTCCGCGTTCTCGAGTGTTTGCTTTTATGATTAAAAAAAACTTAAAGCGTCACTAACTCCTTAATTGGAACTGTTTTTGCATTTACTTAAGGCCGAGCTTTATCTGCAAAATGATCAATCTATTTTGCATAAAAGGCAAATATCCCCAAAACAATTTTAAGCTGTTCAAAATTTGCTGGAGGCGAAAAATCTTTTCGGAGACGTAATCGATTTGGGTCAGATTTAGTGCAACTATTTTTTATAAGTTAGCCCAAAATTTTTATAAAGTCGACCGAACTAACAATTTTTGACTCTTTCAGAGTAAAATTGCATGAAGTATTGCTTTGAAAAAAGATTTAACATTAACGTCGTGTTCTTTTTACATTCTTGCCGCAACAATATGATTAACAAGATAAGAACAAATATCTTCCAATTTTTCATTTTCAAGAAACTCTGAATTAACCCGTTGAAAAGCAACAACTCCGTTTTTAACACCAAATGGTATTCAAATAAATTTATATAACTATTGCCATTGTCTTCTAAATCAGTGAATTTATTTGTGTATTTAGACTAGACAATTTTCACTTGATGATACGCGCTTTGTAGGCATACAAGGTTGAAAAAACACGGTATTTGGTCAATTCATTGACTTTGTCATCAATTCGTGGCCACAGATAAGCATCTGGCTCAGTATATATTAATTTTCTGAGAATAGTTTATATACATGCTCATTTTATGCCGACAAAATTCATCTGTAACTATTAATACCTGGGCCCTACAAGGTGAGGAAACGGGGAGAATAATTCCATCTTCGAAAAGTTTACAGACGCTTTTTTTGGACAAATGCTCTGCTTCTAAGTTGTTACGATGCAATTTTGTAGCCATTGGTATAAAGGTTTTTGATAGATTTGAGAACAATGACATTTCTGGCGTTTTTGCGGTTGTTCATGAGCAATGAGATTGAGGTGCGGCTACCAAGTCAAGAGATTCCCCATCGAATTTAATAACTAGATTTTGATCTTGGGACTGAAAATCTAGTCCAAGAATAATATCGCTGTAAAGGCTTTCTAAAATGTTTAGTTGCATGCTTGGATAGCACGTTTTCTTAATGCTTATATTAACCAAAGTGAAGCTCGTTGATTTGATTGTCATTGGGATTAAAGTCATTTGCACCTGGTGGGTCGTGGGATACACATCTAGTCTCAATTTGGAGCAATTAATAAAATTAACGTAACTCTCAGAGTTACCGGACTCCACTGGTGCTGTCAGTCCACAGTCCTTTATTAAGATTGGTAACAAGGCAGGAAACAGATTTGTGGGACAAAAAGCCGAGATTGAGCACATAGTTGAGGGAGGTTTGCTGATTGAGTTGGTTGAACCTTGAATATTTTGAGCGACAAACCTTTGCAAAATGGCATTTTTTCCACAAGCATAACAAGGGGCTGTTTTTGCAGGACATTGCTTTCTGTCTTGGAATAAAAAAACCTAGAAAGCGCAATGTTTTCAACACATAGTCGAGTTCAATGCGGATTTGATGTTAGCTTAATTGGAAATTGGTGTAGTCTTGCTAAAAGGTGACACAACTGCCGTAGTATCTGCTGGGTTAAAATACGCTTTAGAATGTCCTTGAGCTGTTCTGAGAGAGCAACTTTATCGAAGGCTTGATTTACGGTTAATATATTAGTTTGGAGCTGACACTAACGCATATTATGTGATGAAATTCTGTTTATGAAAGCGTTTCACACTAGTTAGTTCCGATGCCCTCTGCGGTGACAGCTTGCAAATTACAATCTTTGCTCAGAAGGCGAATGAAAAAATTCTTCGAGAGCTTCCCCCGGCTGTTGCTTCCTTGTCGCAAGTTTATGCGTAGCAAATATGACGTTCGGCGTTTTGATATAGACACTCTTTAATTTTATTTTACGGCAGCTGCGTAAGTCTTACAGCCTTCGATGTACTTGTACATGTCAGCACTCGGATAAGTAAACAAAAGGTGCAATCGATTGGGTGCTCTAATCTCCTGTGCTATTGTTTTGTCATATCTTTGTAAAAAGTCTGCAGAAGTTTTGAGCCAATCTTTGAGTTTTTTGCTCCCTTAAGAAAGTTGGGTTCGACGTCAAACCTAATTAGCTTTAATGAATCATTCATAGTTACCATTATTTATTATTTAATCAATTTAATTTATGCGATCGTTGTCGTCGTTTCAAGGGTATCCACTCCAGTTCAGACACAAACTGAACTGGGGCCAAGGGTTTATCCTTTTACTACTCCAAGCTACTGCACTGCCTGAATCAGATGCTGGCAGTGGTGTTATTAAGCCAGCATCGAGTTTCGTCATACAAAACCGTCAGACCTCGTGCTCCATGTGGTGCTCGATATATAGGGCACGCTGTTACAACATGGTCTGCGGTTTGCTCAGAGGCGCCACACTCGCAATTCGGTGAAGGAGCGAGACCCCATTTGTGCATGGACGAATGGAATCGCCCAACACCAGTCCGCAGGCGGTTTAGCTTAACCCAAGCTGCTCGGGGTAAGCCCATCCCAAAAGGCCTGGCACCGGTCCCGGGCACAAAAGCATGGAGCCTGGAAGCACCTTCACAGTACTCCGTTTTCCATTTGTAATTTTTCCATTCAGAAGCACGGATGCCAAGTCTGGCAAAGTTGTCCAAAAGATTCCGTGCAGCTGACACAAACGAGCGTCTGGATCTTAGTCTCACTTGGCCAGTATCTGAGGACTTACTTAAGAGACCATACAAGATATGATCGGGGTCTAGAGATCCACGATAAGCCAAGGAAAGTGTCGCTCCCATTCGGCGAAGCTCAGCTGGATGGATGCCTCAGAGCAGGTAGGTGGTCCGTTGGAGTGGGACGCAGGCATCCAGTGACTATGCGCAAGGCGTCGTTCAAGACACTGTCGATGAAGCGAGTGTGTGCACTGCGACACCAGACTAGCGCACAGTACTCAAATGTTGATTAGGCTAGAGATAACGTGGCTATGCGTAGTGTTTTAGCACCAGCACCCCATCACGAGTCCACGAGTCTTTTAGCAGTGTGACGCGCGAGGATAGTTTTTTGCGCAATGCCACTAAATGGTGACGAAACGTGAGCGATCTGTCCAGTTTACTCCAAGATAGGTAGGGTTTGGACAAAATGGTAAAAGTCTATCATTGTTGTAGACATTTAGCTCACGTTTAGCCTCTCGGTTATATAAGTGAAAGGCTGTCGTCACCGTCTTAGTGTGACTGAGCTTCAACCTCCAAGTCTGGAGATACGCTGAGAGTGTAGACATGTCTTAGCTTAAAGTACCCTCCAAGTCCTTCCAGTTTCCAGAAGAATGCAATAATGCTAAATCATCAGCATAAGCAAACTTTCTGAAAATCATGGAAGGAAGATCATACGTATAGATGTTAAATAGGAGGGGAGCCAAGACCGATCCCTGAGGAACGATGATTTATGCGATGATTGTAATACACAAATATTTTTTGTTTAAATAACTGAAAAGAAAATTCAATATCTAAACAAAGAAAAATCGCAGTTAAACACAATTATAAAATTAATCTAAACTACTTCTTCGCGACAAGAACAACAAACAAAAAAGCATCACGCCCGAAGCAAAATCAAGGAACGCAAAACACTGCAAAGTTAATAATTACTTCAGTTCAAGTTGTTGTCAAACTACATACTTTCCGATTCAGAAAACTTAACTAAACATTGAGCTCATTTTATACTGATAGGCTATGTTTAAATATACCTTTTAAATCATTGCGCTTACTTTACGAACGTTAGCACTAATCCAATTTGTTGCTTGTGCTGTAAATTGATAATTACTTTTTTTTCTTTTCTAGTTTTACATATCCTATAGCTCGTTGTCGTCGCTTGGAAAGGTATCCACTGCAGGTCAGAACACAAACAGGAATGAGCCCAAAGTGTTATCCTTTTACTACTTCAGGCTGCTGTATTGCTCAGATCAGATGCTGGCAGTGATGTTTTTAAGCCAGCATCGAGTTTTGTCATCCAAAACCTCGTACTCCATGTGGTACCCAATGTATGGAGGACGCTATTAGAATGTGGTCTGCTGTTTGTTCAGAGGCGCCGCACTTGCAATTTGGTAAAGGAGCGAGACTCTATTTGTGCAATTTCCCAACACCAGTCCGAAGGCGGTTGAGCTTAACTCTAACTGTTTGAGGTAAGCTCATTCCAACAGTGCCATGTCACTGGTCCTGGGTATAAAACTATGGAGCCTGGAAGTATTCTCGCAGTACTCCGTGTTTCATTTATGGATTTTTCACTCAGAAGCGCGGATGCCAATTCCGGCAAGATTTTTTAAAAGATTCTGCGCAGCTGACGCAAACGGGCATCTTGATCTCAGTCTCTTTTGGCGATCATCTGAGGACCCACTTAAAAGATCATGCAAGATGTGATCAGGGTCCAGAGATCCACAGTAAGCTAAGGAGAGTGTCGCTCTCAATCGGCAAAGCTCATTTAATGGATGCCTAAAAGTATGGGTAACTGGTCCGTTGGAATGGGATGCAGGCATCCAGTGACTACGCGCAAGGCGTCATTCAAGACTCCGTCTAAATTTTTTTTTAGCCGCAGGGAGACTGCGATTTGACCTTTCGGTCTTCTAGTCAGCAGCCACCCTTGAGAGCAAAACTACAGATACAACAACTTGTAAAATTTAACTGTTGCAGAGAAGAGGGTTTTTCGTTTTAAATAAGGTTTTTTTTATTTTAAATATAAGGTTTCAATAAGTATTTTTTAAATTCATATTTGAAAACACGGTAAGAAGCATTTTGAATTAGAATGGGAATTTCGTTCCATATCTTAACTCCTTGATATTTTATACATCTTTGTAATCGTGAAGTTTTACAAAAGGGAATATGCAAAGTTTTTTTTGATTTTTCATTTAATCTAGTGTTTTTTTCCGAGATCTGGCTGGTTAAAATAAAATAATTACTCAAATTTTTGGGAAGCATTTTTTTAAAATTGGAATGAATAAATTTACCAACTTCTAGTTTATAAAGATCTTTAAGTTTTAGAACCTTAAGGTGTTTGTAATAAGGTGAGGAATTATCACAAAATTTAGCTGCACATATAAATTTAACGGCTTTATTTTGAAGAGTTATCAATTTTTGAAGATACGTCGGGAAGGTAGATCCCCAGATAATAAGGCCATATAATAAATGGGAATGTATCAGAGCGTAATAGATTTTTAATAATGCTGTTTCTGGTAGATAGTGTCTAATTTTAGAGATAATTCCAACCGTTCTTGATATTTTATATGCTATATTTGAAATGTGGAAATCAAAATTTAAATTCATATCAATAGTTAAACCTAAGTATTTAATATTCATGCATTGTGGAATAGAAATATTATTTAAAAAAACATTAGTTTGTGGGAAAGGTTTGTTTAGTTTGGGAGGTATGATTAGGAAGTTGGATTTAGAGGGATTAACTATAAGTTTATTAGAATCAAACCAAATTGATAAATTTTGAAGTTCTTTATTCATAATTGTAGTAAGGGAAGCAAGGTTAGGGGCCGTAAAAATTAAGCATGTATCATCAGCAAAGAGTATTGGCGTACAGTTTACCGCTTGGGGCATATCATTAACATACAAGAGAAATAAAAGAGGGCCAAGAATCGAACCCTGAGGAACACCATAATTATTTTGTAACAGCTTAGATTTAGCACCCTTAATAGAAACGAATTGTTTGCGAGATAAAAACGATTTAATTAGTTGATTTGTTGAGCCGCGTATGCCATAATGATCAAGTTTGAGAAGGAGAATGTCATGGTTTACTGAATCAAAAGCTTTTGTAAGGTCAAGAAAACTAAACCAGTGTATTGATTAGAATTTATATTGTCATAGGAGTGTGTGATAACATCAACAAAAGCATGATTGGTTGAGACTTTATTTTGAAAACCATATTGAGAATTTATAATTACATTATGTTTATTTAAAAAATTATTTATACGTTTGTATAAAAGTCCTTCAAAGATTTTTGAGAAACAAGTAAGAATAGAAATAGGGCGATAATTTGTAGGTTTATCACGTTCTCCTTTTTTAAAAATTGGAACTATCCTTGCAATTGTACAATTTTCGGGAAAAGCGCCTTCTGTGAAACAAAACTCAATAAAAACTTGAAGATACGGAATAATAACTGAAGAAGCGATTCGAAGAAAAAAAGCTGGAATGTCGTCATGGCCAACTGCTTTATTATTTTTTAGAGAATAAATAGCGTTAAAGATTTCTGTGTGGTTGGGTATGTTCAGATAGATAGAAGAAGAAACTCGTTTGGTTAGATAGGTAGAAAAAGACTTAAAGGACGTATTTGAAAAATTATTTGCTAAATTTGAGCCAATTGAGCAAAAGAATTTATTAAATTCATCAGCTATATTTTGATAATCTGAGGTTGTGCCATGGTCAGTTACTAATGAGTCAGGAGTATCATTAATTGGTTTAGAGTTCGGAAGCGTAGAACGAATTACAAACTATGCTTTCAATCTTCTAATATTTGTGTCTAGATGAATTTTTTTTTCTCAAATTAGCTAGCTTGATTATTGTTTGCACTTTACCAAGTCAATTTTCACCAGTAATTGTCCTGGCTGTTGAAAATTAGCGCAATGCCGTCGTAAACAGCAAAGTACCAGTGTGATATTGGTCAAAATCGAATGAGTCTTTGTACTTTTGCACAGTAATGTGTCATTTGCCGCGATGGTAAGAGGTCAAATTACCCCTGTGTGTGCATTTTCTCGATCAATTGAATATATTGCAGGCCAAAAGTGATTTTGGTTATATTCATTAAAGCAGTGGCAGAGTTAGGAGTGATTCCCTATACTCATCTTTTTATAGTAAATTTCTTGCTTGCCATAAAACTGAAAATCTTTAAAAATAATTCAATAACAAACAAAGTTATATCAAGCGTAGACCCTTGGTGAGAGCCAGGTTTATACCACGATAAAATTATCTAACAATGTAAAACAAATTAGGTCTACACATAGTTTGCCATTTTTTTATTTATTTTCTCATGGTCTGGTCCAGGTTGCTGCTTTCTAAATCACGTCGAGTCCTAACAGTGTGAACCCGTTTAAAATTTTGTTGTGAAATGTCTTTTCTAAGCACACAACAAAATCAATCTAGTAGACTGAGCATTCTGATCGGTAGTTATCATGCTGAATAATTTTTTGGTATTTCCTAAAAAAACAAATAATAAGACCAGTCCAAGACTTTTTTAATAAATGTCAATATTTTCACAACAACAAGAACCTGGAACGCGTGATAGCTAATGTGTGCATGAACCAAAACTTGTAAAAACACCACTTGACTACTATAAACATGCTGTTAATGTGAGATAATCTTCCCTTTTTTCTTTAAACGTAAGCGAGACTGCTTCGAGACTAAATGTCTTTGTTAGAATCGCGGCGCTTTAACAACGTGCTGCCTTGTTTTTGAGTTGCCGGCGTGGTCGGTCGGCAGTAAGTTGCGTAATGTAAAGGTTGGTCGTAATTGCATGGTTTTATGTTTACTTATTTTGTGTTTATAGGGTGATCGTCCGACCGGTTTAAAGTTGAAATTAATCAAATTTAAGTTAAAATAAAATTGAAATTCGTGTTAAATAAAAAATTAAATTTTATTTAAATAATTTTGAATTTTAAGCTTTCAAACAACGGTCACTACTCAGATAGAACCGCGGAAGGATTTTGACCGCAACACATGCAATATGACAAATCAACTTTAAAACCTTAATTCTTAATCAGTAGCAGAAGTTATAAGATTTTTGCTCTTGATTTTGCTATTATTTTGTTCTTTTACATCGATACAAGAATAAAAATCCTCAAATATTTTTATGGAGTTTAATATTGATTACACGATAAAAATCTGATGATCAAGTGCAAAAACTGATTTTTTTGTCCACAAGTCTTCCTCTAAAGTTGGGCTCAACCAGTTTTTACTATTTCCAAAATAAATTATGCATAGAATTACCACCACCAGACCTAGACAAAATCTAGACGCCCGTTTGCGCCAGCTGCGCGGAATCTTTAAAACAGCCTTGCTGGACTGGGCATCCGCGCTTCTGAATGGACAAATCATAAATAGAATGCGGAGTACTGTGAGAATTTTTCCGGGCTTCGTGTTTTTGTGCCAAGACCGGTGTCAGGTCTGTTGGGATGGGCTTGTCCCAAGCAGCTTGAGTTAAGCTCAATCGCTTGAGAACTGGTGTTGGGCGATTCTATTCGTTTGTGCACACATAGGCTCTCGCTCCTTCACCGAATTGCAAGTCCGATGCGTCTGAACAAACCGCAGACCACGTTCTAATAGCGCGGCCCATATATCGGGAATCACGTGAAGCACGAGGTCTGACGGTTTTATGTGACGAAACTTGATGCTGGCGTAACAATATCTAGCATCTGATCTGGGCAGTATACCAGCCCGGGATAGTAAAAGGTTAAACCCTCAGCCAGAGTTTTGTTTGTGTTTGATCTGGAGTGGATGCCCTTCCAAATAACAACGACGAATTAAACAAATAATGTAGAGTGAACAAAAACGGTAAAGAATAAAGAAACCCCGTTTCTTTTCTTGCTTGTCGTGTTAAGATATTTTTTTAGTCTGTACTCGACTTTCAATAAGAAATACTTGTTTGGTGCAACTGAAGATAAACAAAGGCCTTTACGCGACAAACCAAATAAAGAACTGTGGTTGCTGAGTCACAAAATTTTTCTTAAATCAACAAAAAGTTTATTTCGCCCCCACGCTTTTTTCTATTCAGGCGTTCGACCCATGAGTGCAATTAATATTACCACCGCTGCTTTAAGAACTGAAATAAAGAAAATGTGTCTTATTTGCAACTATAACATTTTTCATCATAATAATGACGCTGGTTTACCTTTCATCAGAAAGCCTATTTTGTCATTTGTTTAAATTTGATTTGGTTTTTAAATTATGAAATAAAAAATTTAATTTTAACTGGTATTCCCAGCAAAAGTAAAAAACTTTGACGTCACAAACATGATTCCCGATATTGATATTTTGATCCGATACATCGGCGTTGTGAGAATAGATCAATTTTAAAGCAGCTTCCTCGAAATGTTTAAACTCCAAGATTTCCGCTTTTTCATCTTTTTTTCAAACCGAGAAAATTATTAATCATATAGTAGCTGATAAAATAACTACTTTTTAATAGAAATTTAATCTTATCAAAAATTAAATTGTACAGTAATTAGTGATGTGAGTATCTTAGGTGATGCCAAAAAATCTTTTGTGATTAAAGTTGCAAAATTTAACATCAAGTTCTTGCTGAGGTGCATTTTTACTAACTATCACAGAGTGATTAAATTTGATGAAAAACTAAATATAGCCCAAAACTTTTTATTATTTTCCGAAAAGCAATTAGCTCAAAATCATATTCCTAGATAACAACAAACTGTTGCTTGTTAATCAAAGCACCAATTTAAAGGCCAAAGCAATTGGCAGGATTTTTCTTATTACGTGCAACAAATTTAATAACAAGAAACGTACGCCAAGCATACGTCAAAAAAGAGCCGGTGTAAACTAACGTTATTGTATCTAAAGATTGATTGGGGATTGTAAATATTTTTTTATTTTGCAATCGAATAGTCATTTAAGAACCTTCAAAAGTCAGTATTTTGTTTTTTGTCACTTTATCTGAGTATGAGTTAACTGTGAGCTTGGTCAGTTGGCGACTGAACTATTCCAGTTCGTGTGGCCCGTTACTATTTTGAAAACGTAGAAATCAAGATGCAGGACAACATTTAACTGAATAACAAAAATTTTACCGGGTCAAAAAACTTTTTCCGCGTGTCATAGATTTCTTTCTGGTCATATAAATTTGTGAAATTTTTGTTTTTTTTAAATACAAAAAAAACGTTCTTTATGTGAAATGATGCTTAGTCACTGTAAAAAGTTTGTTTTTAAAGCTGAAGTTTTATGAGAAACACAAAGCTTAAATTAGATTATTTTATTTAAAGGTCTGATGAGACGTTGCAAGTTTCTCGGCATTACGCCGCCATATGCTCGCGCACGCAGCCTTTTTGATGCACTTTTTTGACTTTTGCACAGATTTGTTAAACACAATTTGAGACGTCCGATCAATGCAAGAAAGATTTTGGTGGCTGAAAAAAGTGCGACCGCTTTAAACTTATAAATTTGCTTTTCAGCCCATGACAAGCAAAAGGTTGACGATTACTGTTTTATAACTTTTGCAGTTATAGAAATGGTAACTTAATTTTATGCTTTTTGAAAATATTTTGTTTTCAGGTACATTAAGTTGTACGTTAGTAAACTATGATTTAAAATATTTTCAGTAAAAGAATTTCGGTACTAAAAATTTATTTTTTCTTATAAAAATTGCTAATTTTTTATTTTTCCTAAAAAAATTTGCAGAAAAAAAGTTGTATTATTGTCGTAAAAATTCTTTCATTCGCTCATACGCTAATAAATTATGCATGCAGAATCTTCAAGACATTCTGACCCAGAAACACCGGAAAATTTTTTAGCGTCAGGTGCAAAATTTGTACTAGAGCACTTTTTCATGGGATAGAAAAAATTGTAAAGGCAGAATGATTTTTTTTTGGTTTTCAGTTTAAATTCAGGCAGGAGTTTTGAAGCAAAATTCAGGTTTATCAGCTAAAACGTAAAGTGAAGACTAAAAAAGTTTATTACTTTAATTATACCAGTTTATTAACGTGATGAGCTTTCTTTTTTACGTTCATAAACAAAGCTCTTTCAAAAAAAATATCATAATAAAAAGAATTTTTAACCTTGCCAGCTTACTGCTATTTGTTGTGGGGCTTTTTCGAAAAAGTATGATGAAATTTGTCAAATCGATATTTTTAAACATTGTTAAATTTAATTTCGGTTGAGATATTACGGTAATAAAGACTAATCCAACACAATTCTTTAGTCTTCCGAATTTCACTGTCCCTCTACGTCCCCCTTGAATTACTTAATTTTTGTTTTAGCGTTTATAAAATGGAGGGGTAGTATTTGATACAAAAAATTCAGATTCTAACCACAATTCAAAATTACAATCGCTCCCCCTATTTTAAATTATTCTTCACTAGTTTAATTTGTTTTTTTAAAAATGAAAAAAGCAGAAAATTCACGACCTTGAACTTTTCTAATTTTCACATTTTTTTTATGAGATTACTTAGAACTAATGCCTTTTTAAATATTTTTCTGAAATCGCGATTTACTCCCGGAAAAGAACAATATTTATTGAAACCCAACGCTACCAAGGAAACAGCAATGAAAATTGTGCTGATACTGCGGGCATGCATTGCTGGTTCTCATTTGTTGAGTTATGGCTGTCGTTGCGGTTTTGTGTTTTATAAACAAGTTAGTTGCAGGGATTGTGATTGGTATTTATCTTTTATGTATCAATGTTGTGATATTGTTTTACAATTACTGCAATAAAAAAAGTGCCGAGGAAGGACGTACATCTAATCACGTTCCCTTTCACTTGCAGTTTTTGTTTTAGTACGAGGTGCACCAGCCACAACCTTTTGAATGTTTATAATTAATCATGAATCGACAAAAGCTTCCTATCAGGACGAATACGTTGAAATGTGAACATGTTATATTAATGGGTTGGATCGGGGTGGGCCTAATTTGTTTTGTGAAACTATCTTATGGCCTATTAAGCTAGATTGGTAAAATATAAATCAAGCATAAGGAATAAGAAACCAATTTACTTAAATCGGTCATGAGAATCTATAATTTTAATCAATATTGAAATAAATTGAAAAGGTTTTTCTATAGTGTATAGTTTCATCAACACAGCCGTACCAGCCAAAAAAACTTAGATGGCGAGATAAATTGGCCGAAATTTTATTAACGGTTGCTTGAATCTTAATTTTGTAGCGCTTAACAAAAATAAAAAACTATTACACATTTTGGTTTGAAGAGTCTATTGAAAACTAAAAACAAGGTCTTCAGTTCAGTTTAGTTCAGTTCAGTTTATTTTACATAAGCATGAAAAGATCAGCTACAATAACAACAAAATATAAATGTGTGAAATCTATATTTGCCCATGGAGGAGACAGCGAAAAGACCAAAAGGTCATTGAAGTCAGCTGCCACCGCATTAATTAAATTTGAGAGTAACCACAGTCATAAATAGTGTTTATACATGTATATTGAATATATAAATATGATATGTAGGCATAATAAAACCAAAGTAGCAACAATAAAAGCAAAAAAACAGAAATAGTAATACACAGAAATCTCAATTCTGTATCCAATATCCTCATTTTTGTCTCAAATTAAAGGTGAAGCCATAAAAAATTTTTCATCTCCATTCTCTGTCCAATTTTTTCATTTTCTCAAATTACAGGTAAAAACTAAAAAATCGTCTTCATTTCTATTTTATAAAATTTTCTCCATTTTTGTCTAAAATTTGAACTGATGACTAAAAAACTGGTCTTTACATCAAAAGATATTTGTATTCATCCAATGATCTTGATCGTTTTAAGTTCAGGTATTTATTCTGCACAAATAATCTATTGTCGCTGCCCTAAAAATTATGGTTTTGCCCAAAGTTGTTTTAGTTTGGGGTTGCGCTCGTCTCCCGGCTCGTACGCCTGTGTTCATCTATTGATAATTTAATACCACAATTCACAGCAAAAAATGTTTCGGCAAATTATTTAAGATGTTTCAAAATCGTGTTAAAACTTTTATGGGAAAAAATTATTTATATAGAAAACGTTGCAAACTGTTTAAATAATTTACCGAACGGCCTCAACTTGTTTACCATCATGTTTAACATACAAGATACAGCGGTTAACAGCACAGTTCATTCCTGATACACATTTCTAGGGGAATGGTTGATATCACAGTTTGTATTCTAGCCTTGAGATCATCGATATCTCTACTTTTGTGCTTTTGACACGCTCTTTCACCATGCTCCATAAGCGGAAGTCACTGGATATCAGATCCGGGGAATATGCAGGCCACTGCAATGGCTCACTACGACCTATCTATTGATGTAAAAAAGTTACAAACAGTGCGAGTAAAATGATGCGGTACACTATCCTGTTGGAAATACTCTGCCTGTTTGATATGAAGGGGAGTGCATCAATGCCAAACTCCTGCAACATTGTTGGTGAGATAAAAATTTCCATAAAGCTTGCAATCATCCTTCTCTGCTTCAGAGATAGAATATCGGCTATGGGATACGAAAGATTTTTTTTATATAGTCTATTTAGTTAAAAATATATTTTTAACTTACAAGTGTTCACATAATTTTGAAGCACCCTGTAAAACTATGTGTTTTTCTTAGAAGTAGAATTTAAAAGCTAGATAGTTATACAGCATGCTTATAATAACTACGTAGCCTTCTTTCCAGTTTTGCTTCATGTGCAATTTAATTATTTTATCAGATACGTAACGTATATTTTACGTACAGATTTAAAACAATTTTTAATGAAAAAGCTTTTACTCATTCTTATTTAGGGTTATTTTATATTCTACTCCGGGGACAAAAGATTAAGACCACGTTCAGAATAACAAACATTTTAGAGAAAAGCTTCTTAATCACGTAATATTAAATATTCTTGCGTCAAAATGCATTTTTAAGTTTTGAAAATAAACCTTTTAAAAAATTTGTTAAAAAATTTAAAAAATTAAAAAAAAAAAGTTGTCTTTTCCCGCTTATATTTCTTAGATCAGAAGTTGTTTTATTTTTGCCTTTCATGTTGTTTTCGAGAATGACAACATCGAAAGTTAATTTTTTCCGCCAATATTTTGTAGACCAAAAGTTAGTTGATTTTTTATTGCATTACGTAATTGTTGCTGATAATTACGTCATTTAAAGTTGTTTTCTCGCCTCGCTTCTCCCCAAATGTTATTTTTTATAAGTAATAGTCGGACCTTTGTGGGCCTATTTCAAATCAAGCGCAGTCGTCATTTTTGCTTAAAGATTGTGAAGCGGATTTTAGTTAGTAAGTGTTCGTGTGTTGTGTTTATTTTTGAATTTGTGTTTATTTCTGTTTTATAGTTTTTAATATACAGTACTTATCCATCCAAGGTACGCGTATTTACATCTCAACTTAACATATTGCAACAAGTCAATTTTGGCACTATAGTGCTACTTATAATATTTTTTTTACTTTTGATTTTTCGAAAGAAACAATTAAACAATCAGTACACATGACCTCATTCTTATTCAGGAATTTCATTTTATACTTTGATATTATGCTTTTTGTAATTTTTTTTTAATTTTAATTAAAAAATAACAATTAAACGGTCTATAAACATGACCTGCCATTTACAGTTGGCAGAAACTTTGCTTATGCTAATGACCTTGCCATCTTGCATTATGCAAGCGACTGGAAGGGATTAGAAGGGACTCTTATTCAGGGCATGGCAACCCTATCCTTCTACCTTTACACATGGAAGATCAAGCTCAGTACAACAAAGACTGTGTCAGCAACCTTTTATTTTTAGAACAAGAAAGCACAACGTAAGCTTAACATCTTTGTCAACGGACAATCGTTTTATACTGAACCCACTTATCTAGGCATAAAACTGATAAAACAGTCACGTTTGGTTGGCACTTAGATTCACTGCGCAAGCAGTTCACATCTCGCATTGGGCTTCTAAAGCAATTAGCTGGATCAAGCTGGGGTGCGGATGCCACAATACTCCGCACAGCCACCTTGCCTTGGTCAATTTCATGGCTGAGTACTGTGCGCCTATTTGGTGTTGCAGTACTCATACTCGCCTTCTCGATAAGCCCATTGATATAGCCTTGCGCAGAGTGACTGGATACCTGCGTCCCAGACCAACAGACAACTTTTTTAATCTTAGCTGGCATTCAACCAACTGAGTTTTGCCACCAAAAAGCCGTACTGTCTCTAGCTCGCCATGCTCAAAAGCCAAAGCACTACTTATATGAAAAGCTGCTGTCTCTACTTACTGGACAACTGGACAGACTTAAATCAAGACATCCATTTATGACTGCTGCACTGGAACTGCTGAACGAACCTGTCCAGTCTGACATCAGTGTATCACAATGGGCGAAATATAAATAGAGCATGGAGTAGCAAGAAAATGCTTCTAGACTCCATACATCTATTACAAATGTTGGTTGCCACCTGAAATTAGCTTTTTCAGACCTGAATGGGTAGGCTTAACCACCTCCAAACCGGCGTTGGTCTATTTCGTTCAGAAAAGCACAAATGGGGTATGGCTTCTACGGCGGCCTGTAAGTGTGGCGCAAAGGAGTAGACAGCCAAGCACGTAATAATATCTTGCTCCATTTATCACTATCCAAATGGAGCCGTGTTCTCTCAGATGTCGACAAGAACCTGGGACCTGGCTGATGGAAATATGTCCGGCCATTTAATGAACCATCCAGCTTCTGTTTTTATCCCCCAAACGGAAAAGATAGAAAGCATTTGGACTTTCACACTAAATTATCAAGTGCAATAAAAAATAGCACAATGTGTTGCAATGTTTGTTTTTCTATCGAAATATATTTGAACTTTTTAAAATGATAAAAAAGTGTAAGTCGGAATTACACACAAAAAGACACAAAGCATTTATTAACAAGAGTAATCCCAGTTTAATTTTTCAAGTTTATGCAAATACTTCTTCATTTCTATCAAACGTTTTTAATTTTTTTCATTTTAATTTATTTTAGTTCAAAATTTGATTCACTTTGGCCGAGTGGTTAAAGCACCGGACTGATGATCAACATGGTCTCGGTTCAAAACCCACTTGCGCCATTCTGTTGTGTTCTTGGGAAAGACACTTTACGGCACTTTCCCTGCTTGGTGGTCTTGACAAGCAGTTCTAAATTACAGTAATATCTCTACTAAATTACTAGCGAACAGCAATATCTTAACATCTCCGGAAACAGGTTGGGGTAATTGCTTACCCTATGTATAACGCCTTTGTCGCTTTCCTGCGAAACAGGAGGATAAATACAAAGATTTAAAACAAAAAAAAAATTTATTGAAACTAAAAATTGGCTTTGTAACCGTAGTTGTTTTGGCGATGTGCTATAAACTAGATAGAGTCTCCTATTATCTGCCTGTTGTTGCTTACTTCACACTTGGTCAAATATAATAAAAAAATCTCAAGTTTTAAGCTTTCCATATCTGCGCTTTTGATAACAACTACGATACAAAAATGAAAGAAAACAATGAAGGACCGACAACGCGGTAGCGACAACAAGAAAAAAGGCGATTCACGTGACAGAAAAACGCGAACGCAGAGTCATGTGACCACCGAAAGCGCAAGCTCATATCAAAATCCGTAACAATAATTCTATTGTCCTGACTGTTGAAAATCAGCGCAATGCGGTCGGTCGTAAACGGCGAAGTACCAATGTGATATTGGTCGAAATCGAATGAGTCTTTGTACATTTACACAGCATTTGCACAATAATTTGTGATTTGTCTTGATGGCAAGAGGTCAAATTAACCCTGTGTGCGCATTTTCTCAATCAGTTAAATATGACATATATTGCAGACCAAAAAAGATTTTGGTCATATTTAATGAAGCAGTGGCAGAGTTAGGAGTGATTCTCTACTCATCTTTCTCTTAATATAATAATTCTATTTGCTTTAATTTATTTGTCAGAATAAAAAATCATTCATACATAAATAATAATTAGTTGTTGCGATACTCGGCAGCACAAATAAATTTATAATTTTTTTGATTTTTTGCTTTTTATTTTCTTTTCAAGAAAAACTAGATAAATGAATTTTTTTGTTTTCAAACGTTTTTGGCTTCTTAACCCTTAGATGCAGGAATGGGTCTGGGAGGCCCGGCAAGGATTTTTTTTTTAATTTATGTCGATCCTATTTAACATATGGCTGAGGTGTTCCAGGTATTCTTCTGCAACTTATGCCAGATTGCTTTCGTGGATTGATCCAGAAAAAAAAACCTTCGAGGTGGGAGGGGCACCCGTTTCATTAGACTATGCTAAATTTTTGGGGTGCCACTTTCGCTTGGACTTCCAGTTTTTTTGCTTTGCCTCGATCGTTTTACGATATTAGGCAGATATTTTTCGGAGTATGTCTCTTTTGCTACTTGTTTCTATCATTTTTTTCACAGCCTAATTTTAACAAAAAATCTCTACTTCCTCTAGTGGCCATTTACTTAGATTAGCACGTGGTCTTTGCTTAGGTTGTGAACGTAGAAAAACGTTTGACTGAAGTCAGATCGTTAGTAATTTTTGCTTGTTAGTATTGCGGTTTGTTTCTAATGAAGATGGCCAAGCGTAAAGGTGATAAGCTAACGCTTGACGAAGTAGAAGATATGATTGAAGAGGGTGTTTTGAGCGTAGACGAAGAATCAGAATGTTCAGAGGATGAAGATTTTGAGCCAGTCTCTAGCAATTTTCCTTCATCGTCTGAGAGTTCAGAGGAATCAAGCGATGACAGTTCTGATGAAGACAATGAACCGCACACAGAAATCGCTAATCGGACTGGTCGCAATGGCACATATTGGAGATCGGATACCCCTCCTCCAAGTAGGACCCCAAGGCATAATATTATGCATGAACAGCCAGGCCCTAAACGGACTGTAATAGCAAATTCTCCATCCAATGCATTAGAACTGTTTTTATCAGAAGAGATTCTGGATGAGGTGTGTAAATGCACAAACTTGGAAGGAAGGAGAGTGGCGAGTAGTAGAAGTAAGCGGTGGAACAATGTATCTAAGGAAGAACTTCTAGCTTATTTTGGGCTTGTACTTCTTGCTGGCTCTGAAAAGCAGTGGGACGTATCAACACGCGAGTTGTTTGGGAATGACTTCTCAAACCCTATGTACAAGGCAACCATGTCTGTAGAGAGATTCGAAGACATCCGTCGCTTTTTGAGGTTTGATGACAAAAGAACGAGAGAATTCCGCCTGCAGACAGACCACATGGCAGCATTTAGATATATTTGGAAACTTTTTATTTCAAACTGCAAAAAATGGTACAGACCACACGAATGTGTTACTATTGATGAGCAACTGGTGGCTTTCAAGGGACGATGTAGATTTCTTCAGTATATTCCAACCAAGCCAGGAAAATATGGCATAAAAATCTTCTGGTTATGTGATTCGATAACAAACTATGGCTTCAACGGAAGTGTTTATACTGGTAGACAACCAGGTGAGAAAGTGAAGAGAAACGTGGGTAGTAGTATTGTGCATGAACTGTGCTCCCCTTTGCAGCACAGTGGTCGCAACGTAACCGCAGACAACTTTTTCACAAGCGTGCAATTGGCTGAATCCCTGCTGAACAAAAACCTAACATTAGTTGGGACCCTTCGACAAAATAAATCGGATATACCCCCGATCATGAAAGCAAGTAAAAGTCGGGAACGGTACAGCACTGAGTTTGGCTTCAAGGGTAACACCACTATGGTAAGCTATGTACCAAAGAAAGGAAAGGCGGTTATAATGCTGAGTACTATGCATCATGACAAAGCTATTGATGAAGGCAGTTCAAAGAAAAAGCCAGAGGTAATACAATACTACAATGGTACCAAAGCAGGAGTGGACACCTTCGACCAAATGATTCGCACATATAGTTGCAAGCGGCAGACAAAAAGATGGCCAGTAGTGATGTGGTACAATTTGCTGGATGTTGCTGCGCTAAATGCTTTCCTCATCTTTTCAACACAGAATTCGGAATTTGAAGTAGGAAAGACCCACAAGCGAAGATTGTTTCTGCGAAATCTCGCAAAGGAATTGGTAATTCCACAAATGAGAAGGCGACTGAGAGTGACTACAAACCTACGGTCAACTGTACTTGTGGCAATGGAACGATGCGGGGTCAGAAGAGAAGAAAATGTAGGGACTGTTTGCGAGACACCTGTAACCAAGCGAAAACGTTGCCACTATTGCCCTTCGAAAAAAGATCGTAAAAGTGCTATGGTATGCAAGAAATGTAACAAAAACGTGTGTAAGGAACATAGTCATGTCGTTTGTAACAATTGTCTGTAAAATGCTGAGTCATTTGTTAACTGTCTTGTTATTTTAGTATGTACATGTCTCCAGAGTGAGTTTTGGATTTGATTTTCTTTCTGATTTTGTACATAAAGTTATGCACTGAAATTAAAATAGATAAAACATACTTCTACTATACTGTACTTTGAGTGTGAATGCTCCAATATATACCAACAAACACAACCGCGAATGAAAACATACTCCTTTAGAACGGGTGGGCCTCGGAGGCCCGGTTTCTGCATTGGTGGGTGTTCATAGGTTCCTGCATCTAAGGGTTAAGCCCTTTTCAAGAAAAATTTTACATTTTCAAGAAAAGTTTTCGACTTCTTCAACTGTTTTCAGAAAAACTTTTTTTTAAACTTGAAAAACTTGAAAAACCGAAAATGTTCAAAAATAAAAATAAAAATTTTTATGAATTTAGTTGTGCTGCTGAGTATTGCAACAATATAACTGAAGAAAATTTCTTTTTATCAAATAAAAAGTAATAAATTTTTTTGTCTTCAGCACGCATTATTATTGATTTCATTTTAAGTTTAAGTTTTTTCTTGAAAAGGATTTTAGAAGCCGAAAACGTTTGAAAATAAAATTTTACAAATTTAGTTGTGCTGCTGATTATCGTAACATATACGGTAATTAAAATATAATTTATAAAAACCCAACAGTTTGTTTCACCAAAGTGCAATCATAAGGGTATCTTTTCGAAATAGAATTCAATACGTAGCTATAACTTAATAGTAACCTATTGCTTTGTGATAGTAAGCATTATTAAAATTGAGTTTGTTTTAAGCCGAATTAATTTAACTATATCGGTGAGCTTAATTAAAGGAAACTTTTATTGATATTTCATAGTTGCATTTACGGTTAGGAGAAAATATCTATGCCCAAGCAAGGTGCTCTAAAAAGCATAACAGGCCTACTTTACTTTTGAGCGTATTTTTTGGGTACGTTTTATGCCCATGACCAGGACTACTTGTAGTAATGTTGCTTTGGCTCACAAATCCCCCCCCACCATGACAAATTTCTGCGTACATTACAGATTTGTTTGCACTGCAACTGGTGTAAAAGTCAAAGGACAACGCTACAAAAATCACAATTACAACTGAAGGCTTTTAATTATCAATAACAAAAATTGAATTGCAAGCATAAAATAACTTTTTCGCAAACGTAGGCTTACTTTGGTTTAAGCTGGTAGCATCTAATATCTTATATTTATAGGATGTTTGTCTATTACCTTATACATTCAAGTGACTTTTGCAGATATATTCAATTTCCACTAGTTCAGCATTCATTTCATTTGAATAACCAAACCAGTAAATTCGTTAAAATTATAGTTAACTGTTCTTTGTTTTTTAAAAATGTGGTTTTAAACATACAAACGTTTTTTACTGCATCAAGAAAAAATAAATTTCTTTGGTTTTGGTTAAAACTTCAACATGTAAAAAATTAGGACCAAAACATTTATCCAACTCATATTACAAAAAACAAGCTGATAAGATAATTTGCTAGATTTGTGATTGAATATGAACATTGATAGAGAAGTGGAAGGAGCTCCTCCTAATAGAGAAAGAAGATGCAAAGCTACTTCCGGGCATCGCAACGGAGATCCAATTACGGCCAATAGTTTGTCTATAAAGTTTACTAGTAAAGTTATTGAATTGATAACTACAAACCAACTTGAAATGCCTTTTGAATTAGAAATATACTTTGCATATGCAATGGCTACGACCCAAGCTATCAAAACTCCAGTTCCAAAACCCAAGCATAACCATGAGTCTCCTTTTTCACTTCCATAGTTCATTTTTTTCAGTTTATTATGTTTATTAATGAACCAACATAACTGAAATAAAATAAATCTTTACCAAATCACAATCGATTTAAAATTTATATTCAAAGTACATTTTTTAAATATTGAAAGTCGGAGTCGTATGTTTTGTGTTCAGACTTTGCAGCCTTTATCCGTTTAAATTTAAAAGAACTTAATATGGTGATTTTTTTTGCTTCCTTTTGAGTAATAGATTTAATAGATTTCTACGACAGTTAGCGAACAATGAACAGATGTATATTAATGTCTAGGTCACTGCATAGTTTTTAACCGAATAGGAAAGCAAATACAGCCTTTTTGATCTAATAAGCCGAAACAGTATATAAGCTAAAAAAGTAATTTAAAAAAACACACGATTTAAATCATTTTTTATTTTGAAAACACTGAAATAAATTACAAAATAAGGTATTCTGCAGAGGCAAAACGGTAAGGTTATTAAAGTTGAAACTTTCTTTGCTAATCTTGCGTCTTTAAAAAAGAGAAACTCCCGAAATTTCTTGACTATGCTGTTTCGCAAAGTTTGTTAATTAATATGACAACTAATATTATTCTTTAATTTAACACATTTGACTTTCTATCCAATGGAAACAAGCGAGATGTAAAAAATCCAAAATATCCGTCATATAATAGCTTTTTTGATTCAAACCTTTATATTAATTTTTAAATAAACCTGTTTTTTTTCCCCAAGTAAATAACTTAACCAAGACTTCCTTTCTTTTAACAAGTGGATTATGCTACTAGCCAATGCTTTCATACTTTTCTTTTTGTTCAAGTGTTTTTTGCCTATTATCGTGTTAGGATTAGGTGTTTTGTTGTTTTAAACTAACCCTAACACAGATAACCAAACTTATACCAAATAAACTTTATTGAATTTATTATAGCACTATCACGTTATGCATTATTTCGTCGCCTGTCTTCCAAATCGTATAGCCACGTTACTATATATAATGAGCATGAATGAATAAATAAATCACCGAGCGTGGGACACAGAAACGCCTTCACACAAAATTTCACACGATAAATAATATGAGAAGTGAGGCACAACCGATAAAACAAAGCATAAGCTGAGCATGCCGCAACCACGCATTTGGCATACACGAATCACGACAATCGGTTAATAATTATGAAAAGCAAACAAGATACTGATATCTAGTTTGACACGTTGACTGCCGCGTGTTAATAAGTAACTTTGAAGAAATTTTGATTACAAGCTTGACTTTAACTAATTGATAATTAATCAATTGCTTTAAATTATACCGGAAGAGCATTAAAAAATTTGATGGCACTGCTACCAACCTGTTAAAAATGTTTGCGAAAGTCCACAAAAGCGCACAACATTTTCTGCACGAAATGTCAACCTTCAAAACCCCAGTGTAGCTGTAAACCAATGTTTAAGAATACGTCATATCTATAAAGAATAGGCAGAGCTGAGTGTTTTTCAAGGAGTAACAGTGGTTTAGATCACAGGACATTTTTAATCTTGTGTTGGAATGCTTTGTTCTTGAATGTTTACGCCTGGCAATCTCTGGCCATTTCCTCTCTATTCAGGACTTCGTCGGATGTTGCCTTATTGCTATAACATCGTGGAGTTGATCCGTGTGCCGATTCCTAATAAACTATCAAATAAACCCTGCAGTAGCACAACTAAAAGCCACACATTATTTGTGCAAGTGAATTAAGGACTCTACTTTGTAAACCAAAACTTTTGTAGAATCAAATTTGAGAATAATTGTTCAAAATACATAATATTTTTAAATTAGGGAATGGCTAAATTTTGGTAAAATCATCGCAGTTGATTGCAACATAATCCTTAATTAACACACTAAACGTCATAATATTTTTTGTAAATCTTAGAAGATTTGTAGTGCAGTAACAGTCACGTTTTTCACGGCTATGAGCTATTTAAAATAGATGAAACCTTCTTTTGTCTAGTGGTCTGAAGCGGTCTAAAAAAGTCTTCGTTTTCAATAAAAATATAACGTTCCAATAAAAATCCCAACAGGTGACTAGAATAAGAGCGTTGTTTGAGCGGGCTCGTCGTTGTCGTCTTCGTTTGGAGAGGTATCCACTCCAGGTTATACACAAACAGGAATGGGGCCGAGGGTTTATCTTTTTACTACCCCAGGCTGCTGTACTGCCTGAATCAGATGCTGGAAGTAATGTTATTAAGCCAACATCAAGTTTTTTCTTCCGAAACCATCATACCTCATGCTCCATGTGCTGCCCGATATATAGGGCACGCTGCTAGAACATGGTCTGCGGTTTGTTCAGAATCACCACACACGCAATTTGGTGACGGAGCGAGACCCCATTTGTGCATGGACGAATGGAATCGCTCAACACCAGTGCGCAGGCGATTGAGCTTAACCCAAGATGCTGAGGTAAGGCCATCCCAACAGGCCTGGCACCGGTCCCGGGCACAAAAGCACGGAGCCTGGAAGCATTTTCATAGTACTCCATTTTCCATTTGTGATTTTTCTATTCAGAAGCGCGGATGCCAAGTCTGGCAAGGTTGTCCAAAAGATTACGCGCAGCTGGTACAAACGAGCGTCTGGATCTTAGTCTCACTTGGCGAGTATCTGAGGACCCACTTAAAAAATCATATAAGATATGATCGGATCCAGAGATCCACGTAAGCCAAGGAGAGTGTCGCTCCCATTCGGCGAAGCTCAGCTGGCTGTATGCCTGTGAGTACAGGTAGATGGTCCGTTGGAATGGGACGTAGGCATCCAGTAACTATGCGTAAGGCGTCATTCAAGACACTGTCAATGAGGCGAGTGTAAGCACTGCGATACCAGACTGGCCCACAGTACTCAGCTGTTGAGTAGACTAGAGACAAGGTGGCTATGTGTAGTGTTTTAGCACCAGCACCCTATCCCGAGCCCACGAGTCGCCTCAGCAGTGTGACGCGCAAGGATAGTTTTTTGCGCAATGCCACTAGATGGTGACGAAACATGAGCGATCTGTCCAGTTTTACCCCAAGGTAAGTAGGGATTGGAGGGAACGGTAAAAGTCTATCGTTGTTGTAGACTTTTATCTCACGCTTGGCCTCTCAGTTATTTAAGTGATAGGCTGCCGTGACCGTCTTAGTGTGACTGAGCTTTAACCTCCAAGTCTGGAGATACATCAAAAGAGTAGATACTGTATATCTTGGTTAAAGTATCCTCCAAAATCTTCCAGTTTCCAGAAGAGTGCAACAATGCTAAATCATCAGCATAAGCAAACTTTCTGGAAATTATGGAAGGAAGATCGTACGTATGGATGTTAAATAGAAAGGGAGCCAAGACCGATTCCTAAGGAACACCGTTTGTAAGACGGCGTAATCTGCTCTGCTTGCTGTCACCGGTGGTACGGGTGAAACTGCGGTTTCAGACAAAAACTCCGTAATAATTCTAATTATATCCTTATCCGGCAAAAACCTGAGCAACTTGCAGAAGGCCACGGTGCCAAACAGTGTCATAAGCAGCTGTCAGATCGACAAATACGGCACCGGCCTTCTTCTTAGCCTCAAAAGAATCCTCGATATTTTGGGTCAGACATCTTGATCTACGGTTGACCTCCCGCATCGAAGACCAGCCTGCTCTTTAGGGAGCGGTGGATCGATTAATGGTTCAACGCGGATGTTGATATGCCTCTCAACGATCTTGTAGGGGACACAGAGCAGAGATATTGGTCGATAGCTGTTTGGGTCCCCCACAGGCTTCACTTGCTTTGGGATCGCGACCACAAGCGCTCTTTTCCAGATCTTGGAAGTTTTTGAGTCGGCGCAAACAGGAAGAAAGGAAGTCACGTAAACAGGACTTCAAAGCAGCTCTATCATTGAATATAAACTCTGGGAAGATGGAATCAGGGCCCGGAGCTTTATCTGGTTTTAAATGCTGGAAGGCAGCAGTAAATTCTCTCTGTGAAAAATTGTCAGAGATATTTACTGCGTCTGGTGTTGTGGCCCTCCAAAAGTCAGACATTTCTTGAAAGACAAGTCGAGATGACTTGTGATCAACAGCCTCGTATTTCCCATTTCTAACCAGCTGAGATTCAAAAGCATCGGTTGAAACGAGAGAGTGACAAGGAGAGTGTCGTGACCTACCAGTAAGGTTGTTCAAAATACTCCACGCTTTTCGACTAGAATGTGAGAAGTCAATGCTCCGAACTGCCTCAGACCATCGATTCCTCCGCTTCCTGTCAAGCTTGGCAATCAGAGCTGTAGCAGTCAAACTTGAGTCGTTCCCTGAAGAGACTACAGGAAAGTTTTATAGAGGGATTCACACTCTGCATCCCAACACGGAATATAGTTATTTCGATACCCGCGTGGGATAGTATTTCTGGCTACTTTCTTAATGGTGTTACGGAAGTCCTGGTAAGCCGCATCCACATCAAGTGATGCAGACAGCAGCAAAGTCTTTGCAAATTTAAAACTTTAACTAGAACCACAAGTTTGATTTCAAGGCAGAGCAACGAAGTTGCGTTTACCTGAGAGTTCGATTCTTACCTAGAGAGATAAAGTCGTGTTTTAACATAACTTGTGCTGAGCAACAAAGTTAATTTTTGTACTAATATACGTCAGTAATCTTGTCAAAATTGTTGTTTTAAACTCTTGGTTGTGTTTCTATTGCAAGGACACGTGAGCAATCTTTTAGCTGCCAGTAATGAGGTTTGAGTAGCTGTCCTCCAAAACTTTCAGCTGTTCTTGTATAGCAAAGACACATCAGTAATCTTATCAAAGATGTTATTTCAAACTTTCAGCTGTCTTTCTAATAAAAGACACGTCAATGATTTTCCGAAGTCTCCTAGAGAACAGTTACAAAACAGTTAAAAAACATGAAGCAATCCGTGACGTCATAGAAAGAGGCGTATATAAGCCAGCGTGATTTGCTTTCGTCATTGAAATATGTTGCAAAATTCTGTCTCTTGAGAGTTAGAAGCTGAAATGCTTCGCTGCTTAAACCCGCAAAAACCGCATTTGTGTGACAAAGAGGATCGTATGCGAATCTTTTCCAACTCTTGGTGTGATCAGGAACTTCAACGCCGCATGAGGTGGTTGACGATGGATTTTATTGCATAAGTTCTGGCGACCGCGTCAGTTGTTTTTATTATGGAGGACAATTATTCCATTGGAAACTGCGTGACCATCCGTCGTACGAGCATGCAAAGTGGTTTCCTTTTTGTGAACTTGTTTTAAAGAAACAAGGAGTAACATATGTAAAAAAGTATGTCAAAAACACCCAGATTTACATCGACCAAATATAGAAAATCCAATCGATCCGCTGCAACAAATCAGCTACGTACCATGTTGACCAATCAAATGGAAAACACGGCTGCAACCGAGCAAAGAAGTCAAAGATTAGAAGCAATGATACTGCTTGACCCTCACGTGAAATATACAAAAACCATAGGCATTGAAGACACCAAGAACCGTTTTGCTCTTTTGCAACAAATGGAAAAAAATAACTGCAACTTTTCCAATTACCAAGAGCTACTCAACCTTGTTTTGTAGATAGAGAAAAAGACAAATGCATGAAATGCAAATATAAGGAAAAAAATGCAGTGTGCATGTCATGTGGACACATGATATTTTGCTGGACCTGTATACAAGACATCTACTTTTGTTGGTAGTGCACTCAAAGCTTGTCCGAAACAATCCGCTTCAAGCAATGGTAATTGTACAAGAGCTTAAGACATGCTTTTGTTCTTCGCCTGAGAAACATCAAAGTAGTAAACCGATGAAACTCATCTCAAACAGGCCGTTTCAAACGAAACCAGAATCGTTAAAAGCGTTATGGTTCTATTTTAAAAAATGTTTTGACCGTGTAAAATAAAGTACTGTACGTTGAAAATTGACAACGAATATACGTTTTCACGATTTTTACGGCGACAATTGTGCTAAGTTCTTAAATCTACTGTGTAAAAGATTTAAATCGTATCTACGCGTATTTGACAATCAAAGTCTGACATTCTGCAGCTTTTAATCGAGAAGCAAAAGCTGTAAAATATCCAAACAAAAAACCGTAAACGCGTTTCTAAGACGTCAACTGTGTGTAGGGCTTGCAGGAAAATTAAAAATTTTTGTTTATACTTCTAAAAATTTCAAAATATGAAACGGTAAGTTCACAATTGTAAGTAAATTTTTGAAAGTAAAATTTGCTTATACTTTCAAAAATTTACTTGCAATTGTGAACTTACCGTTTCATATTTTGAAATTTTTAGACAACAAATTTACATTATTTTAAATTCTTCAAACACAAAAAACCGACATAATCCTACAAAATTGTGGTTTATGCGAGATTTTTTGCTGTTTTTTAACGTTTTTGAATGCGTATCTGCATAGCAACAACAGAACGTCAGCTGCAGATTTTTGTGAAAAAGCAACATGAATTTAATATTTTAAATTTTGACCCGAGTCTTTCAAGTTTTTCGTAAATGTTGTAATTTTTTGTCAAAGCTTGGAAGTAAATAGGGACAAAAACTTTTAAACATTATTTTTCACGGTTTCAAATTTCTTTGTTTGCTTTTCTTTTAAAAGTGATACAATAGATTAGTCGTTTGAATGAACAATACAGTTTTTTTTAATATCGGTTAATCTGTTTTTAAACCATCTTTTTGCCAAGTAAAGTAAAGGCGGTTTTATTCCAAGATTATTTTTGAGAAAGGCCGTTAGAAAAATAAAGAACCAAGACTATTTAGGCTCGTCTCATAAAAACTATTGTGTCTGTCACAATTTGTTAAACCGCCTGACCTGTTGATATTTTTTTATGTTGCAAAATGATTGAAGCAAATTCTTCAAGTTTTTCTAACCTCAAAACAATTTGATTGCTGTTTTTTTCAAGTAAAAATTTTGTTAAAAGTCAAGAAGTCACTCTTTAGCAAAACGTAAAACTTTTACAATTTTTTTACTTTAAAAACAAGAAATTAGTAGTTAAAACTTTTATTAAAAGAACTGCTTGTTAAAAAATCTTTTAATCATTTTAAAGCCTACTTTGCAAAGTTGAATTATGTCTAAGATTGCACTGATTCAATACGTGATTTTAGATCTAATTTTGCGTTTCGCTGCAAAAGAAAAACAGTCAGCATTACGAATATTGCAAAGCTTTTTTAATGTTGAAACCTTCTTGATCAAAAAATAACAAAAAATCAGTCAATTTACAAAACGATATCAAGTTTCCAACAACTTTTTTCAGCTTGTGACCTATTAAATTAATTTCGTCATAAAAATTAGCATCGTAAATTTTATAATAGAACATCATACCTCAAAAATCAGCAAAACAATACGTTTTTCAAACAATTTTCAACATCTAGTTTATATCAGGCAAACTTCTCGGCATCATGTCTGATAAAAAAATACATGGTCTCACCTACTTTGTTTTTAGCATATGCATCAGTGAACTTGAGTCTTGTTTTAAAAAACGATACTTTAAAAGGTGCAGACATATTAACGTAGAGGTATGATTTTAACTGCACCGTACATTTTAATAAATTATTCTCTTGTCTTATTGTTTTTTAGACCAAAAAATTTAACACGTAAAACTTTCTTATATCAAGATTTATAAGTAAAATTATGACTTTAGGTAAAATATCAGATAAAAGCTGTAATTTACAAAAAAGCACAAATTATCTGAACTACATTTGTAGCGAATTTTACTGTTTCTATAAAATAGTTGGTTTTGGAAGCAAAAATCTTCGTTGGTTATGCCAAATCTTTGAAAAGTTTGCTGCTAACAGCATTTAAAACGACCCATCGTCGACTGATTCTTTGTATAATCACAAAGCTATTTCTTAAGACATCAAAGGTCTACAAAAAAGTAAATTTTTTTAGTTTTCAATCAAGATATACCATGTGGCGCACCTCAGTAGCAGTTGAAAAACCATTACTTGGGTCGTACACATTTCGAGTTTATTGAATTGTTGCGTACTGTATGTTTTTCAGTTTCAATTCATTGTTTTGGTTAGGAACGACAACCAAAAACTTGTGGTCAATTTTACATTTTGTAAGTTTGTTCTTAACAAAATCAAATTTTAATTAAAGTTGTGGAATAGAAATCACCGGAGTCGCATTTTTTAAGAAGTCGGAGTCGGAAGGAAGTCGTTTTTTTAAACATGCCGAAGTCGGAGTCGTTTTAAGATGTATCCGGAGTCGGAAAACTTTAGATAAGTGAAGTTGGAAAAAAATTTCTATAACCTCACAACTCCGGTTTTTTATACAAAAGGACAAATTCGTTCCAGGGCTGCCAATATTTTTTGCGACTCGTAACCAAAAATTCTTTAAATTGTAAAATTCAACACGAAAATGTAACTATTTTGTTATAACAATATCAAGACAAATAAAATTAATGTTATTGAGTATTTAATTATACTTACCTTTATTTTTTGTAAAAAATTCATTTAATTTTTTTTGTTTTTTCTTAAACATGACATTCTTTACCATTTTTACATAGTTTTGAAAAGCTTACAAAATTAAGTATTTCTTTCAAATTTTTAGCATATACGTTTAATTATTCATAAAACTCACGTTTTGATTAATAAAAAATAATATTTCAAAACTTAGAGTGTACCCGTTTTTTGAAAACATAATTGGTTGTTTCAACAAACTAAAACACATCATTTACATTTAGTCAAAAATAAAAGCCCTTGTTGTCAAAAACATTTTACAAATTTTTGGCATCTGTGGGCGTGTTCAAACTTGTCAAAACGTTTTAAGTAAACACCAACTAATTGACGAAAAAGACACTCAATAGAGTTGCTATTGGGCAATAGGTTAAATAAGAAAAATAAAAATTCTTATAATTATTCGTTAGAGTTGAAATAGTCATTTTCCTAACATAAAGCGCACCGATGTCTGCGAGTAGAAAAGCAAAATCGGCAGCGTGGTCGAGTGGCTAAAGCGCTGGGCTCGTGAACAACACGGTCTCGGTTCAAAACCCACTCGCGCCATTCTGTTGTGTCCTTGGGAAAAACATTTTACGGCACATTCACCTGCTTGGTGGTCCTGGAAAGCAGTTCTAAATTACAGTCAAATCTCTATTAAATTACAAGCGGACAGCAATATCTTGGCATCTCCGGAAGCAGGTCGGAGTAATTGCCAACCCTATGTATTAGCACCTCCGTCGCTTTTCTGCGAGTCATCAGGATAAATATAGAGATAAAATAAATGCAGAATGTGCAAAAAGTTCCCGGACAAGTTTAAAATAAAATATATATGATATTAAATGCACTTTTTGAATAATTTTTTGTGTGAGCAAAGATAAGACATAAGTTTAATCAGGGAATCTATTTTTACTCGATTTGGTTACCATTTGCATCAATTACTTTCTCCAGTCTTGATCTGAACGCTTCTACCGCAGCACGTATCTTTTTCTGGGGAATATCAGCCCATGCCTTTTGTAAGAATTTCTTCAAGTGGTTGACAGAAAGTTTTTCTGAGCGGCATGCGTCTTTTTTGAGCATTGACCAGATGCTAAAGTCAAGTGGGTTTAGGTCAGGAGAGGAAGGAGGCCACATTTCTTTGTCCCAAAATAAGGGGAAGTTTTATCTGCACCGTGATTGAGTTTTTTTCGAGGTCTGCGATGGTGCACCATCGTGTTGAAAGGTAAACACTTCGTTTTTTCATTTCGATTTCATTTCCATCAGTACCGGAGACAGAATTTCCAAGATATTTATAGGGTCTTTTTTGACTATGGGAAGCATAGCATATGGAGATATTCCTAGGCTTTCTGCCATCTCCTTTATTGTTCTTCGTGGGTTTCTTCTGATCCTCTCCCTTACGGCTTTAATTTTCTTTGAAGTACGCGCCGTTCTTGGTCTACCAGTTCTGGGATGGTCGTGTATTATTTCCCAGTTTTTTGTATCTTTTAATTGTATCATGGACCGCCGATTTAGCAACGTTAAGTTGTCTTATATAGTAATAAGAGGGGCTGATATTCCCGCGAGGTGTAATTCAATGACTGCATTTCTTTTCTCCATTTTTAATGATTAATTTTTAAAAATTTGTGAATTTTAATGCGTAAAATACAAATAATTGTCTAGAACATTAATTTCATGATTTAATAAAAAAAATATTATTTTTTTATTTATTCATTAAATCAATAAAAAGTAGTCCGGGAACGTTTTGCACACCCTGTAGAATAAAATAACAAAGTTAAAAAAGCCCTTTTCTTTTTCGACGCACGACACCACTTCGGTTCGCAATGTGTTTTGTGCAGTGAAGACCAAGCGAAAATACAAAAAGAAACCTCAAGCAGACAGTGAATTGGGAATGATTTCTTTTTTTGTTGAAGTGGAAAAGCAACAGTATTTCAATTATCTTCAGTTACGCGAAGGTTTATTGAAACTGCTACCTTTTTAAACATGTCTGCTACTCTTCGAAAAACAAAACAGCAAAGGTATTCGCAAAGTTTACATAATTTTTCTTGCTAAAACCGACTTTAGCAAGTGTTCGGCTCGTGCTATATTTGAAAGAGCGCACAAGGAAGTACTGGCTGATAGAATAAAATTATATTACAAATATATCAATTTGTGTACTCCTCTGTTGTATGTGGAAACCATAAAGAGATCTCTTGTCGTTTATGAATGCATTCGCCTTGAAAATGCGAGTGATGTCGAAAAGAAGAAACTTTGTGAAATTAGCCAATTTCTTGCATCTTTTTCTACAAATAGCAAGAATGCTGAAATGCCTGATTTAAATGATCACCCTTTGTTTAGCGAAAAATAAACCAGTTGTATTTTTCTGACTTGTAACTAAAATATCCGGTCTTTTTGTGTTTTATTGTATACACCAAGTTGAAGTGTTCAGTAAAAGCTTTCGATTATGTCTTGATTTTTTGTTTCAAAAAAGGTTAATATTGTAAAAACTTAAACTAAGCATTTGTGAAATTATGTAAAAGTAGATGTGATCGTAATCTTAAAGATAAGCTTTAGGATGTTTTTACTTTTAATTTACAAAAGAATTGTACTTTAGAGCGAAATAAACACAGTTTTTAGCTATTGCTCGCTCACAAGTAATTTTATGATAATAATAATAATAATAATAATAATAATAATAATAATAATAATAATAAAAGCGACAACAAAGTCGTTTGAGCTCAGACAAAACCTTCGCTCTACTTTTAACTCGAGTACGCTGCGTAGCATACTTTTTGGTAAATATTTTATAAGTCTTGTGTTTAAACAAAACAGTCGTTTTTATTAAATAAGGTTTACAAGCTTTTCCCAAAACCAACAAGAAAATTAACGTTTTAATCTAATCTATAGAGTGAAGAAAAGATTGCGTACGTTCTTAAAAACCAAAGCTTTTTTTAACGATTTTCTTTGTTACTAACTGAAATGTTTAGTTTACTAACGAATAAAACCTAATTTATCATAAGAATAGATACATTTTTGGTTATTAGATTGTATACTTTCATTAAACTTTCAACTTTAAAGCAGAACAAGAAACTTTTAATAAAGCTTTAGCAAACGCTACAAAAAAAGAAACGTTTATCACAAAAAATTGCTCTTAATTCATTGAAGAAAGAAACAAACATCTTATTACAATGTAAACTCATATTATTACAATGTGTGTCATAATTATTATTACAACAATAAAATGAGAAAAACAGAACATTGTGCACTGAAGTTGACTATTTTTATTATTGAGCACAAGCTTTCGTGGGCTACTGCCCACTTCGTCAGGTGCAATGGAATGAAAATGCAATCAAAACAAGTTTTACACAACGGCATTAAACGTAACAAACAGATATATGTGACTTAATGAAATATGAAAATATCGGTAAAAAAGACTAAGTTTGAGAAAATATGGCAGTACGGTAAATTACAGCAATTTAAGCAAAAAACAAATGCGAGAAAATGGCATGCAAGTATAAAAAGATGCGAAATGGAGAAAGAAGTGAAAAACATAAATGACCCTCAAGTTTACAAGAATAAAAATAAATATTACACTTAGTTAGACATAAATGAATAATCTTTATTTAAACCTTGGTTAACACAATCGAGTTTGAAAATAATTTTTTGTTCTTCCACTTCCCGTTGTTGCTTTGTTTTGCCTTTAACTTTCTTGATTACTGATAATTTGAGATTGTCCAAACTATGGTCGGGTTTATTGAAATGTTCGGCTACTGGTTTGTTTCTATTGTGTTTAATGTCGCTCCTGTGTCCGTTCATCCGTTGTCTGATTGTGTTGCTTGTTTCTCCAATATAGATTGCTTTAGGGCAAAGATTGCATGAAATTGCATATATGATATTTGATGAATTGCAGCTAAAATTTCCGGAGATTTTTATAGGGACTCCGTTAGGACCCGTTATTGTAGGATTAGTGTTTATGTTGGGGCAGAGATGGCATTTAGGAGAATTGCAGGGAAAGGTGCCCGTGATGAAACGTTCATTTGGTAAGGAGGCAGATGTAAGTAGAAGTTTGAGGTTAGGGGGTTGACGATATGATATAAGTGGTGGTGCAGGGAAGATTTGATTAAGATATGGGTCTTTGTTTAGTAAAGGTTGCAAATTTTTGACGATTTTGTTGATAGGTCTAAGATAGGGGTGGTAAGTAAGGACTAGGGGTGCGCGATAAGATTCTAGTTTGGTTTGGTATTTGAGAAGGACTTCTCGGAGAATGGACATGGCCTTACTGATTTGGTTTTTGACAGTTTTGGGTTTGTATCCAAGTGCGGTAAACGCATTTTTTAATGTAGTCAATTGTAAATTTAATTCTTCTTTATCAGAGCAGATACGCTTGTAGCGTAGAGCTTGGCTAAAAATTATGGAAGCGAAGATGTGTGGGGGATGGGAGCTGGTGGGGTGTAAATAGGTTTGGGAATGGGTGGGTTTTTTATATAATGAAGTTTGGAGTGTGTTATTTTTTAGTCTAATAGTGGTGTCCAGAAAATTAACTTCTTCGGTCGAGTGGTTCATTGTAACGTGAATGTCCGGGTCCTCTGAGTTGAAATCTTTATAAAATTGCAATAGTTTTTCCTCTCCGTGTGTCCATAACAGAAAGATGTCATCAATGTATCTGAGGTATATTAATGGTTTATTATGGGTATTTTGTAAAAAGTTTTCTTCCAGGTTGGCCATGAAGATATTAGCATACTGAGGAGCCATTTTTGTTCCCATTGTGGTACCTTTAACTTGTAAAAATTGTTGGTTTCTAAAGTTGAAATAGTTATGTTTTAAAATAAATTCAGTGGATTGCATGATGACGTCAGTTAGTTGGTTGTCAGGCTGCCTAAGGTAGGTTTGTAGGTCCAGAGGATACGGGTACCAACTTTTAAACAAGCTAAAGAAAATCAAAACAGTACCGCAAA
>OY796883.1:9234647-9336957 GCA_963680785.1 Diplosoma virens
CCCCTATCTTAGACCTATCAACAAAATCGTCAAAAATTTGCAACCTTTACTAAACAAAGACCCATATCTTAACCAAATCTTCCCTGCATCACCACTTATATCATATCGTCAACCCCCTAACCTCAAACTTCTACTTACATCTGCCTCCTTAACAAATGAACGTTTCATCACGGGCACCTTTCCCTGCAATTCTCCTAAATGCCATCTCTGCCCCAACATAAACACTAATCCTACAATAACGGGTCCTAACGGAGTCCCTATAAAAACCTCCGGAAATTTTAGCTGCAATTCATCAAATATCATATATGCAATTTCATGCAATCTATATTGGAGAAACAAGCAACTCAATCAGACAACGGATGAACGGACACAGGAGCGACATTAAACACAATAGAAACAAACCAGTAGCTGAACATTTCAATAAACCCGACCATAGTTTGGACAATCTCAAATTATCAGTAATCAAGAAAGTTAAAGGCAAAACAAAGCAACAACGGGAAGTGGAAGAACAAAAAATTATTTTCAAACTCGATTGTGTTAACCAAGGTTTAAATAAAGATTATTCATTTATGTCTAACTACGTGTAATATTTATTTTTATTCTTGTAAACTTGAGGGTCATTTATGTTTTTCACTTCTTTCTCCATTTCGCATCTTTTTATACTTGCATGCCATTTTCTCGCATTTGTTTTTTGCTTAAATTGCTGTAATTTACCGTACTGCCATATTTTCTCAAACTTAGTCTTTTTTACCGATATTTTCATATTTCATTACGTCACATATATCTGTTTGTTACGTTTAATGCCGTTGTGTAAAATTTGTTTTGATTGCATTTTCATTCCATTGCACCTGATGAAGTGGGCAGTAGCCCACGAAAGCTTGTGCTCAATAATAAAACTAGTCAACTTCAGTGCACAATGTTCTGTTTTTCTCATTTTATTTGAAAAGTTAACACGGCTTTCCCAATTCTATTTCTTCCAATTTTTCGATATTACAACAATGTAATAACTTAATGATTTTTTTGTTATTAAGATTTCAAAGAACTTTAAAAAATTAAATTTAAAGTATCTGTAAACGAAACACGAAATAAAAATGATCAAACAAAATATAACCAACACCAGGCTGACTGTTAGCTAACTGAAACAACGGAAAGAAACAAGCAGGACAAAACTAATGACATCATAAACGTTGAATAAGAAATGAAAGAAAAAGAAACTAATGAAATGATATGTGAAAACGGAAACTCACCACACTTAGCAAGTTTTACAACTTGTGGTTCGGTACAATTAAGAATACTGGCTCTTGAAACTTTTTTGTCTTTTTCGTTTGAACCACTAGCAAGCATATAGAAATCTAAAGAATCTTTTTACTATTTAAAATTTTCTGCCACATTGCTACCATCGAGACCTATCATAGGCAGAAAATGAATATTAGAATTTGCCATCTTTAAAACTTTGCTTCAAGCAGAAAAATCTGTTAAAAAAATTATTCAAGACCTTGTTTAATTTGATTTTTATACAGAAAATTCAGTTTTTCACACTGCCACGATGTTGATAACCTCCTGAAGCTTTCTTTATGTTTCTTAGATTGCACACAGCTTTCAGTAACTGCTTTGATTAAATCCGTTACATTAAATCTTTTTTGACTATGTCTGTCTTCAGAGTAAAATAAGACAAAATCACAAGTTATGTCGCAGTCTCTATACACAAACTGCAACACACAATCTTGTGAGTGAATGCTCAAATCCGAACCTAATCACACGTCACGACAAAAAAATTAATTGGAATTAAAATCAAGCAAGAAATTTTAAAAATTTATTGGTTATTTATTCTATTTTTTAAAGTTCGCCACAAAAAAAACGAAAAAATATTTTTTTAAGAGTTCTACTAAACATTTAACGGAGTAGTTTTTAACTTTTTTTTACACCATGGCTAAAAAAACTAGAAACGCAATTGTTGCGACACAATATGTCTATTCTTTACTTTTATTCCTCCCAATTTCACCAAATTGTTCCAAGTTAAAGGTGAAGAGCAATGAAAAAAAATAAAATATCTTCACTTTCATTCGGTTCCAACTTCATACAATCGTTTCTTCACAACAAAAAGCAGTCCTATAGACTTAAAAAGTACCTTGAAAAACAAGGTCGCTAGTCACAAATTTTATTAGTAAGGGCATAAAAAGGATAGCCCGATTTGTTACTTTTTGCTCTTCTGGAAGCCCTGATTTATAATCCTAGAGGTAAGCAGAAATTATTTTTACTACCACGTATACATGATTTCAACTTTTCTTTGCACCATCTCTGCGTAGCTAACTGCTGGAGAAACCATCATTTAACCCCTTATACATGAGCGACTTCGTGACGTTTAAATTAAAAAAAAAGGAAAAAACTAAAGGCAAAAAATTATCACAGTAAGTTTCATAACAAAGTCAATCAGAGCCGCGGAGTAAAAATGAAAAGCTACGAGACTGGTGAAGTTGGAGTCAAAAAATATAGCATTTCTTTGGCAAAGCTTGATCTTGTTAACTTTCGCCAACTCCAAAGTTGTAAAAAAATTTTTCGTGTAAGATATATTTTTTAAAAGTCATAGATAAATAGAAAAACAGCTTTGTAAAGCCTTGATTTTTCATTATTGTGTCATTTATTGGCAAATACGTAAACAAGCACTTTACAATTCTAAACTTTCATCATCAGGTTAAAAAACAGCGAAATAACAACTTTTAACAAACAGATAGAAAAAAGATAATCTTTATAACACATGCCTTACGGCCCATTTAATATCCGGCCAGATATGTTACATTTTCCGCACTTTTGCTAACTGGGCTTAAAAGTAGAAAGAGCTGATTGTGCAAGATTGTTCAATCTTGTAAACAAGTACAATTTAAACATAATTAGTGAATTTACTGTACTGGAATTAAATTTGGTGAAGACTAAATTACTATATGTAAAATGAATAAGCATTAATAAATAAATGAGAAAACGAGATTATTAAACTAAATAGTGAGAGGTTAAATTGGCTAAAGAAGACGTGCAATCATCGTAAATAAATTTAGTTCTAGCGTTAAGTGAAGAAATTATAATATTAAAAAATTTTTTGAATTTAAAATTAATATCTTAAAACTTTGAATTTTACATAGCTACTTCATAATATGTTCAGGTAAGCGTTGTAGTTAGGCATTTAATTGTATTTCATGAAAAAGTTTTTATGTTTGGTATTATAAACTGCTAGTTAACTAGCAGTTTACTTTTACCAGTATAATTTTAGTTAAAGAGTGTATTTAAATAAAACAAAAATGCATGTTAAGGTTAAAACAAGAATTATTTATAAGAAATTCATTTGAATTTAATTTTGGTCATCTTGAATGATATAATTAGTATTTCTTTAATCCCCCAAACTTCCTACTTATATGTACTTATTTTTTAGCAATAATGAAAAAATTAAACTTCCATTTAAAACAATTCTGCTTGCAACGATATGCATCAAGAATATGGATTAAATGAAGAAAAAATTGCATAAAAATAATGCTAACTTTCTTTTTTCTAATTCTAAAATGGTTTTATTAGTAGTTTTGTATAGAATTTAGTTTAAAATTGTTTTAATTAGTTTTATGTTATTTTTTACTATAAATTTAGTTACTTTCTACTATTTTTGTAGATTTAATGTTTTTAACTTTTAATATTGTAAGTTAGTTTTCTTTTAAATGATATCTAAGCGAGCAATTTATTAAACATAGTAAACTGTGTTGTGTTTAGGTGTAAGTCAGGTTATAATTGTCAATTCCTAAAAGTAAGTGGCTTTTCATTACAGTTAAAAAATCCAGATTTACTTGTACTATGGATAAAATTTGTTAATCGTATAAATTAAAAACCTTGCAAAAATTCATTCAATCATTTGTGCTAAACATTTTAAAGATGAATTAATTAAAGATAAAAAAAAAGAAAAACATTAATGTGGGAATTTCTACCTGTTATTTTATTTTATTTTATTTTATCTCTATATTTATCCTCCGACTTGCAGGAAAGCGACGGAGGCGCTAATACATAGGGTAGGCAATTACCCCAACCTGCTTCCGGAGATACCAAGATATTACTGTCAGCTTGTAATTTAATAGAGATATTACTGTAATTTAGAACTGCTTGCCAAGACTACCACGCAAGGGAAAGTGCCGTAATGTGTCTTTCGCAAGGACACAACAGAATGCCGCGAGTAGGTTTTGAACGGAGACCGTATAGGACACGAGCCAGCGCTTTAACCATTCGACCACCTTCATACAGTTCTTACCATTCATACAGAAAAAGCATTAAAACGTCCATCTGTTCTTCCATGTGCTAGTATAATATGTAACGCTTCCGAAATTAGAATATTCTAAAAAGATGAATCAGTTAAGTTTGAAGATAATGTTATCTATATCATTAAATCATTTAATGATCTTTTTGCAAAAAATGTACCAACTGGTTATTTATGCCATCAAATTAAAGATTATATTATTTATTACACAAATCTTTTTGATGAGAAAAGTGGCTTTCCTGTTGTTTAAGAAGCAATTAAACTTATTAATGACATGCATATGTTGTCTCTCCTGGACTGGTGCTCCAATTCCCAGGAGGCGATGACTTGTTATACTCCTTATCCTATTCTCAAGAAATAAGCAAACCGGGCTAATAAGTATCTGGGTGAATTCCCGAAACGCCTACGAGTTGGGCCTCTTGCAATAAATGTCTGCTAATCTACTCCCACAAGCAGCGTCAAATTCACAAATTTTACTTTTTAAAACCCTTTTGAGGTTTGCTGAAACACACATAACTTATTTACACATTACTTACATATAAATTATTAACACATACATTATTTACACATAAATTTTTAAGTTGATATTAATTAAATTTTAGAAGACGTTTTGCCACGTTTTTACTAATCGAATTGCGTTAAAATTGTCTTCACGCTCTTTTCTTTGTTAAGTAAAGTGTTGCCAAATCACAAATTATAAATTTCTAATTTTACTGATAAATCCTTTTTAGTAGCGCAAACATATGTATCTCCAAATTCATGGAAATCCAATGCCTCTTCCACAATAATTTATTAGTAAAAGAAATGCAATTTTGACCAGATATATTAGGTTGTTCGAAGTACTGTGTTTTGCAAAACTATTTTAACATCGTGTTTGTAATGTCATCATCATTGTCAAGAGTATAAGGAGATGAATATACTAGCAATCGGACAGTACAAAAGTACTTGCAGAAATTCCGTAGTGTAGATCAAAGCCTTGAAAATTAAAAAGGCAGAGGACGGGTATGCAGTCTTGAAAATAGACAATTGCCAACAAATTGTGGAGCAAAATTCACGACAAAGTGCCATAGAAATATCTGAGACACTTTTCCAATACCCTGTAAATGAAGATGTTGCAGTGCCGTTGTAGTGCGGACAGCAAGTGTCTCAGACATTTCTGTGGGATTTTGCTGTGGATTTTGCTCAACAATTTGCTTAGAATTGATATTACAAAACCAAAAAAACATTGCACGAGACAGATTGATGGCTGAGCTAGAAAAAGCTGCTTGTGATATTGAAACTTTAGAGCTTACTTCTAAATGGGCTGAACTTTTTTTACCATTGCTGGGTACATTGCTAAAAAATTTAAAAAAAAAGACTTATTTGCACATTATGTTAATTAACTGATGAAACCACTGATGTATCAAACTTCAATAATTTATCAAGTGGTGTTTTAACTGTAACATCTACTTCTCTTGCTGATTTAGTAAACAAAAGTTTTGCATTGTTAGACTTTCACAACAAATTCATTCAAAAGCAGTATTTTTGCCTGCTTGCAATGATGCAATTCATGTGCTGCTTCAATATTTGTCCTGCTCCAATTTTTTGTGTAATAAACATTCCACGTTAACAATGCTTTCTATTGTAAAGATAATTGTAAACCTTTTTTATAACAACAAACAACAAATTGCTGACAATTCTGTTCTAAAAGATACGATTGGAGGTTTTAAAAAAGACAGAAGGCAAAGCTAAAATAAAATTGGTTAACTGACCTAAGCAATTTGTTATTGAGCCAAGAAGTTTCTATCTAGATGAACAACAGAAATTATATTAAAAAATTTACTGGTATATCATTTTTATAAGTTATCAATGTGAAAATGTTTCCAATAACATTTGCAGTTTAATTGTAAAGTAGGGGTTTTTAAAGTTAAAGGAGAAAAGGTAAAGAGAGCAAAAAACTTTAAATACTCGTACTTGTGTTCAACAGTTAGTAATGATGGAAGATGTGAAGAAGAAATAAGGAGAAAGATCCAAGCAGGATGGATGTATTGGAGGAAGGTGTCTGGAATTTTGTGCGAGAGAAAGTTATCAGCAAAGGTTAAGGGTAAAATGTACAAGAGTGTTGTTAGATCAACCATACTTTATGGAATGGAAACAGTGGCAGTGACGGAAAGACAAATGGGAAAAATGGAAGTTGCAGAGTTGAAAATGGTGAGATGGGCACTGGAAGTGCCAAGACCGGACAAGATAAGAAACGAATACGTGAGAGGGACCGCGAAAATTGCAAAGCTGGGAGACAAACTTCGGAATGCAAGGCTACGCTGGTATGGACACGTAAAAAGGAGAGAAGAAGACTACGTGGGGAAAAGGATGATGGAGATGGCGGTGTCAGCCATAAGGAAAAGCGAAGGAGAAAGGCCAAGGAGAATGTGGATGGATTTGGTGAAAGAAGACATGAAAAGAGTTGGAGCTAAGGAAGGAGCGAAGTAGACCGAGTGAAATGGAGATTACTGTCGCGCTGTGACGACCCCGAGTAGGGAGAAGCCTAAAGAAGAAGAAAAAGAATGTAAAAATATTTTCAATAACATTTGCAGTTTAATTGTAAAATAGGGGTTTTTAAATTTTGCCTTAATACCTCCATGGGATATTGAGATGAGATATTGGGATTTATCAGCAGTTAGAATTAGAGCAGTTTTTTATGTACTAATAGGGGTATTGAATAGTTTGGCAAGTTTAATTGTTTCAGATTTCTCTCTTTTTTTTCAGATTTTTATCTTAAATTTATACTAAAAATTAAGCATGTCAGTGATAAAGAAAAGAAAGTGGTCTTTCAAGCCATTTCTAGCAACTGAAAATGATAAAGATTTTCTTCATAAAGAATTGATTGAATTTCAAGAAAATCTTGGTATTGAAGTTGTTTATGACAGCGTTTCAATCACAAAATTTTGGTCTCCTTTGTTGAATACTTTTCTGGGCCAGCATAAATAGCAATAAACAAATTGTTTCAACTTCCAAGCACTTCTTCTATAAGGCAGGGTCTTTTCTCCTAGTTTAGCTAAAGAAAAATAATAGAAATAGACTTTAAATTAAAAACAACATGCTGTTCGCCATAAAATATTCGCCGTAAAATGTATGATTTAACTCTTATATGTATGCTCTCTTTAATGATGTTTGACGGCCAAATAATTATACATGTAAATGCTGCTGATTTTTTGCAGATAAAGACTGAAAAATTACTGAGCGATGCTATTTAGTTTTTTAGACGTTTTTGAAACGCAATATTTAGCTTTGAAACTGCACTAAATTGTATTAATAGAAATAGCGAAGAGCTTTGTTAGCAACAATGCGGAAAATAGGATATGTACCGCCGTATCTTTAGTAGGCCGTGTGTGCCTATACTTTTGACAATCAAGTTAAGTAAAATACAGAGTAACCCACATAAAAGTATCCCATAAAATATAGTAGAGAAGAGGAACATTTTTTGATTGTTTAAATTACCTGTAGCATTGTTTAAATTACCTGTATTATTATAAAAGATTGTTTTATTTACCTGTAATGTTATAAAAGATGCTGGAAGTGCTCGCCGTTGACATCTATGCATTTCTGGGCACGTTTAACAACGTTTGCAGATACTGCCTGTAGCTCTTCTCTGGTAATTCTCCTGATAGCGTTGGTAATGTTCTCCTTTAGTTGGTCTAGATTGTGAGGATTATTTGCATAAACGTTTTGTTTTAAAGTCTTCCAAAGATAAAAATCACATGATGACAAGTCCGGGGAACGTGGTGGCCATAACCCTTTGCTTATTGTTCTCTCTTCCTTAAACATGTCATGAACTCGTGTCAGTGATCTGAGAGACGTGTAGCATGTAGCACCATCTTGTTGGAAAAAAAAATTGCATTTTGTCTTGTGGTGTCAGTTGGTTGTTAAACGTTTCCAAGATGTGTAGATAAACGTCAGTGTTCACAGTTGATTAAAAAAAATTGGGCCGACTATCTTAGTTCCTGAAACTGCGCACCAAACATCAATTTTCAAGTCATGCAGTGGCGTTTCGTGAATTACGTGCGGATTTTCAGAAGACCAATATCGCGTGTTCTGGGAATTCACATATCCTGATATGTGAAACCATGCTTCATCGGACATAAAGTACAGCAGTGGGTCCAAGCGCCTTTATTCAACCATACTCGGCATCCACCTGCAATACTGAAGACGTTTATCTTTGTCAGGCAACTTCAGCTCCTGAACACATGTTATTCTGTATGCTGTCATACTCAAAGATTTAAGTACACGCTGACATGTTGTTCATGATAAACCGACTTGCTGGGATAGTCTTCGAGTTGACTTTTGTGGACTTCTTGAAATCCTCTATTGGATATCACTGATAACTTCTGGCGTCTGGACTAATTGAGGTCTTTGCTTTTTCACGTTTTCGACAGAGCCTGTTTCGCGCCCTTTTCATTACCAAGCTCTGAACGAAACGTTTTGCTGGTGCTTTTATCTCTGGTTATTTTTCCAGGAATTGCGTTTCCTTAATTGATCCAGTTCGCAGATAGGCTTCCATAATCACTATTCTCAGCTGCAGCGAAAACACCATCCTTAAAAAATTTTAACTGTTGATTACAAGAAATTTGGAGCCTTAATCTGAAAAAAAATTGATTAGAGAAAGATAACATATTTGGTATATTGGCCTACAGCCAGAATTGGACAACTAGAAAATGTTTAGCTTTTTTAGTGCCAAGAAGTTTTCTAGTTGTCTAAACCAAAATGTTTAGACAACTAGAAAACGAAATATCTTTCAACTTCATCCCTTAGAATATTTTCTTCGGTTAGACCTGAAGCCATCTTCCTCTTTTTTCTTGATGTAGCTAACGGCATAAAAGAGAACAAGCCTCTATTAACCATCTCTTTTTCTTCGGAGTCGGACGAGCTGCTGTTCTGGTTGTGGTCGGAACTAGAAGATCTTTCGCAGCTATCGACTTTAATGGCAACTTTTCTTTTTAGGAGCTCTTCCGTCGACTGTATCAAAACTTCTTTCAGTAAAACTTTCTTTTCGTCCGTTTGTAACCAGTCGGCTTTAAACCGTGGGTCTAAAAACGTCGCAAGTCCAAAATCTTATTGATTGAGATAAGGGTTCAACCTCGTGTTAACCTGATCAAGTAAGATACGAGGCAAGATTTGGCAGATGTGCAGTTTCAATATCATCTCTTCCATCGACTTTTTCAGGTCGATGACAACAGCACACACATTGTTGATTGTAAATTTGCTCTCTCCTTTAACTTGAGACATCGCTGCTTCAAATGGACTCAGCACTTCAACCAGTTCTGTGATAAAAACAAGCTCTGTAATGCTTAATTTTAAGGTGCTCTTTTCCTTCTCTGACTTTGACAATTCTCCAACGGCCGCATTTAATACATCTTTGCCTGCCTTTGCAAATGACCGGAGCATTTTCAGAGACGAATTCCATCTCGTCTGGTTTTTTGTCAATACGTAAACATTCTTCTTACGAAGAAATTCGCTTGCTGTTGTATTGGACCGTAGTGTTCTGGCTATCTTCGATACTTTAGTAGTCGTAGAGTGGATCACCAGTCGCTTCGATAGTTGATCTTCTGATTCACCGGGTAGCTTACCTTTTTTTATTTTCCAGAGCGTGTACGATACACAGTTGCATTGTGTGAGCAAAACACGATACCCTCTTCGGCAGCAGTGCTAGAAGCGTATTTAGGTCTACTTCGAGGTCTTGGAGATTTTCCTTATCTCTAAAATGTAAGTCTTCATCACTCTTCATCTCAGCAGCTTCTTGTTCAAGTGCCTTCATATCTATAAGCGACAATTCAAAGGCTTTTTTCATCAAACTAGCGTTGTCGCTTTTAATGTGTCTAACTTTACGATCGATTTGGTATTTCATGACCACATCTTTATATCTGTTGGCTATGTTGACAGCAGTGTGTCTTTCGGCAAATGTTCGCAGCACAAAAGACGATACTTCAGGTTGACGTTGTTGTCAACGAAGTGCGCCGTAAATCCGATAAATAAACGCATTTGGCGGTTGGTCCAAATGTCAACGGTGACATATACACTAGTCAAATCTTTCATTTCAGTTGTAATGCTGTTGACGATGAGCTTTTCTTCAAAGGGAAGGTGGGCTCTTTCACCGTTTGGCGATGAGGGATTGCGTAGTTCTCATGAGTTCCTCGATAAGCTCGCGAAAGCTTGGTTTGTCGACAATTGGGAGCGGTAGTAATGTACAAGCAACGCTCTTCAGTAGAAGCTTAGTTATTTGCCTTTGCTTCTTTTGCTGCTTGGAATACTTCCTTTTACTGTCGCTCCGAAAATGTTCAGTTATCTTCGGCTGAGACTTTCCTATTGTTGCTCGACTTTTCGAGGTTGATGGACAGAAACGATCGCGGTCGTTTGCCTTTTTCACAGCTTCTTCAGCTTTGGCTTCCCTGTACTTTCTACATTTCTTTGGATGCTTACAAGACAGATCAGCCTCCCAGTTGGACAAGGAGTTTTTAAAACCCTTATACTTGGAGTTTTTTGCCTTCTTCTTCACACAAAGAAGACACTGCCCAATAGGATGTTCTTGGTCTTTATCGACAAGCTCAAAGTAAGGGCGAAGTGATTCTGGAAGTTGGTTCTCATTTTCTAGCTTCTTCTCATCTTCGGCTGAATGGCTTGAATCAAGGTTCAACTCCATTTCTTGTGAGGATTCGTTCATGTTAATATTTAGCTCCATAATATAATAGTAAGTATTTATTTACAATTTTTTCTGCGGCTAATTACCTATTAGAACATAGAAATTAGATTAGAATTGAAATTAGAGCATAGAAACATTTCACAAATTAGATTAGCATTAGATTACCGTAATTTTGCTCTAATTAGTCTAATTAGACAACTAGAATTATCTAGTTGTCCAAGTCTGCCTACAGCCTATCGAGGTCATCAACTACATCAACCTATCACCTATACAACCTTTTGAGAGATCAGACTACTTTTAAGTGAGCCACAACCTATCGAGAGATCGGGCTACTTTTAAGTGTACAATACATACGAGTTAAAAAAAACTCCTTGAACCAGGCCGAGAATTTTTAAAAGGTGGCCAAATTAAAGTGAAAAGTTTTTTTTTAATATTAACTTTGCAGCGTAATAGTGTGGTTAAGGTGCCCTGATTGTGATCGACAATTAACCTGCCTTTAATTTAGTGCAGGGAAGAAATCTTCTATGAACAATCCTGATTCCAATAAAACATAGGAAAAAATTTTTTATAATGTTACGTTGGACACTAAAAGTACAGCAGGGGTCATTTTGACCCATAGCATTATGTTATTTGCGTATATCTGCAAGATTGATTTTATTAGAGACATGAAAATTCCTGACTTTTCCTAAATTTAGTAGTTGTACATGCTAATGGCGGTTTCAAAAAAAATATGTTTTGAATTAGCTTGTAGGTGGTGATATACTTAGAAGTACCAGCAAGGGTCATTTTGACCCAAGTGGTTTTCTATGGTTTCTGTGAACCAAAGCGTTTTACAAAGCAATCTCGCAAGCAACAGTTTTGTCTGGACAGAATTTTTGAAATGTTTCTACTGCAATGATATCTGGAATAGACTATTGTTTTTGCTTCGAAGGGAGCTATGAGCTTTGTTGAATAGCTTTTGTTAAAACAATAGAGTCTAGATAATTTGCACTTCTTACGAAAAAATTTGTCTAATTGTTCCAGCGCTTGCGCAATGCCAGCTTCAATCCATTTTTTCTTTTGCTTCTAAGGATTCACGTTGAATACAAACGCTGTTTGCATTTCAACAATGATATGATGTATACAGTTTTTCACCGAAAAGTGCGGTTGCAATTATTGTGATGAGCTATACAGTATGTTTGTTTTTTCTTTGGCAGCTTGACAAAATGTGTACGTTTGTTCCATTTATAGCTGTCTATATAAATTTTTTAGAAATACTCAGCAGCAGCAAAAATATTCAGAGTAAGTGCAATAACTTATCAGTTGTACTAGCACAAGCAAGTAATTTTCAGCAACAAGAACCTATTACATTGTATTGATTTTGCAGATGAAATTACATTGCATAACTGCATGCAATCTATGAATATACAGTATACTAACTATTGAAATTTTTAAGTCATAGATCCAGGCCAATCTAACCTGATTTTTTACCAAATTAATGGCAGGTAGAAAAAGAGTAACTGCGCTAAAAGCTTTGGAGCTGTTACAAAGCATCCAGGAGGATGATTCGGATGCAGAAATTGTTATTGAATCAGATACAGATGTTTATAATTTACATGAGGACAATCGTGATGATTCAGAAGGTGAATCTTCATCTGATAATGAATCGCTAGTTTCCGAATCGTCAAAGTCAAAAATTTCAGATTTTGAAGATAACGAAACGAATTCTAAAAAGGATGAAGATCACTTTTATCAGAATAATACAAGTTGTGCAACTTCAGATACAATTATTTGGGATCTTTTAAACCCTGATCAACAAAATTCTGGAAGACAATCTTACCACAATGTTATCACAGAAGTTCTGGGCCATCTGCTCAATCACATCGTAGTATTATCAAAGAATCGGTTTGAAGTGTATGAGATCTATTTATTGATGAAAGTATGTTGCGTCATATGTAAAGATGTACCGAAGAAGAAGCTCAAAGAGTTTTACAAACAGACAATTGGTGCGTGTCGTTACATGAACTAGATGCATTTCTAGCAATTATTTACGCACGTGGAGCTCACATGGCAACTAAGATCAAGATACATGAACTATGGAATAGGTTATGAGAAATTCCAATTATTTCTGAAAGTATGCACAAAAGATTCATTGAAAGGATGAGATTTCTGCGCTTTGACTATAAACAAACACGATCACATAGACTAGCTACAGATAAACTGGCTCTGATATCAACAATTTGAAATACCTTTTTCGGAAATTGTCTTAAGCATTATAAACCGGGTACCAACATTACCGTGGACGAGCAACCTTTTTTCCTACCAAAGTTCGATGCAGATTTACCCAGTACATGCCAAATAAGCCCGACAAATTCGACATCAAATTTTGGATGGCGCTGATGTGAAAACTAAGTATATGCTGAATAGCTTTCCTTATATAAGGAAAGATGATTCACGTCCGGCAGGAGTAACATTAGGTGAACACGTTGTTTTGCGACTACTTGAACCTTACAGAAAGACAGGTCGAAACGTAACCACAGACAATTTTTTTACGTCGATAAGTCTCTCTAAAACTTTGAGGCAGCAGGGGATTAGCATTGTCGGAACTGTAAATTGCATTCGAAAAGATATTCCGCAAGAAATCAAAAAAAGGAGGATCTCTACACAACAAAAGTTTTCAAACACGATGGCTGCACCTTGACAGTTTATCAAGCCAAAACAACAAAAAACGTTTTGCTGTTTAGTAAAATGCACTCTACTGTTGATATAAGTGACTAACAAAAATCTAAGCCTGAAAGCGCAAACTTTTATAACTCTACAAAATTTGGAGTTGATGTGGTTGACCAAATGGCCAGAAAGTACATTGTAAATGCAGCTTCTCGAAGGTGGCCTGTGCAATTTTTTTACAACATATTAGATTTGGCTCCATCAATGTCCACATTTTATATAAGCTGGTTACTGGCTCAAAAATCTCACGGCGAAGGTATCTTTTGCAATTATCCGAAGAGCTTTATTCAAAATTTGTTAAAGAAGGAAAAGCTAACTTCCACGAGTCCAGTATCACCAACAGCAGTATCCAGAAAAGCCGCAAACGAAAGCACTGCCAAAGAAAAAGCTGCACTAACAAAACACGTGAAACGTGCAGCAATTGCTTTAAGCTTGTTTGCGGTAAATGCATTAGAAAACTAGAAAAACTCATTTGTTGTAAAATTTGTTGTCACTAAATATTGCTGATGATGTGTTTTGTCATGTTTTTTCTGTAGCAATGCATGCAGTATTACTTTAAAAGCTTTGCCAAAATTTTGAAATTTGACTCACTCAAGAATTGAAACTAAGTCTGATTTATTCATGAAATAGATGCACATGTCCACTGAGTCTACAGTTGAATTAATTGAAATTTAAAAAATGTAAAAAGCGTCAATAAAACGAAGGGTCAATTTGACCCCACTTGGTACTTTTAGGTAGGGCAAAATCTCTGGTACTTCTAGTGTTAATTGTCATAATGCGCCAAATTTTCTTCACAGTTTTTCACAGAAAAACTAAGTTTCTAAATCTCCACGCCTTTTACGAGTATAAGTAATTTTGCAAACGTTGGCTGAGGAAAGTGTACCGGTATTCACAAACACAAAGCAAAGTAAAGACGTTTATTGTCTACTAGTGGCCCGCAACGTTCTCAGGTATGCCGTGAACTTTTGCTGAGTCGTTTCATTTTTGCAGGTGCAAATAGCACCTGTTTTATTTTGCTTATTCTTATCAACAGTTAAAACTGGCGCTATCTGTAAAGGTTTATTTTATTTTTTTGATTAAAGTAAGACCGTTTTGAATGTCTTCACTTTATTATCGAAGAAAAGTACTTGTTTTACTAAAAATTTTTGTGATCTTGACTGTTAAAAAGCGAAGTGAAGACGTACTGCTAGCTGCAACAGTTGTTTTTGAATTTTTTGTTTCGCGTTGTTAGAAAGGTTGAAAAGCACTGCTTGCATGAAAGCTTTAACAAAACCAAGAAAAAACTTTTCTATCTTTTTTTCAAAATAAAACGATGACAAAAATGAGTTTCTACTTTAAATTAAAGATCAAAATGTTTTTTTTTTATCTCTATATTTATCCTCCTGATTCGCAGGAAAGCAATGGAGACCCTAATACATAGGGTAGGTAATAACCCCGACTTTTAGGTGAAGACTTTTTATTTTAGTGTTTAATTTGATTTGAAGACCAAAAATTAGTTTTCTTTTCCAAACGAAACAAAAATATAACAACTTTGCTAAGAAAAATCTAAAATTTGGTAAGTTTGAACGTATTTTATCAAAACTCTAACAATCGTTCTGTGATAAAAGTAAAAGTAATTTCAAGGACTGAAAGAGAACAATTTAGAAAAAGAACAAAATGTTGATGCGCTCAATCAAACAAAGCTTATCGGAAGTGAAATAAATAAAGTAGAAAAACAACTTTTCATATCTTCTCTTAAATGCAAAAAATTCGTCAAGTTGTAAAATAAAATGAAAATTCATTCCACATTAGACCACTTCCTTAAAACTATTCCTGACAATAAAATACTTTGTTGCAAGCAATGTGTTACTGCGAAACACGTTTTCATTGCGAGACCTACGTTGTGCTGTAATAACGTATTTTGTTTAGTCGCTGCCTCAATATTTTCTATTTGCATTATGCGTAATTTTGAGTTGATGGTGAGTAATAATAAAAATAAATAAAAAAATACTTATAACCAGTAGCGTACCTGCCGCCCTTGGATTTTTTGCACGAACTGCTGCCCTTTAACACCATCAAAACGTAGAAAATATTAATAAAGTTCTACACAATACAAAAATAATGGTGATAGTTTAATTTATTTCAAAATTTAAAATTGAATACGTCGAGTTTTCACTAAAACAAACTCCGAACTTATCTTCAATTGACAGAATTTGCTAAAGCAGATAGCCTGCTTTCACCCATAGTCGATCTTAAGTAAGATTTTATCAATTTAAGCTTTGAAAAACTTCTTTCACAGCTTGCAATAGAAACAGCAACAGTGAGGTAAAGCTTAAGACACAAAAATAAATAAGGTGTTGATTCACATAAACGATATTTTGTCAACCACTGTAGCACATCCAGAGCTGTGGCATCGCTTTGAAATACGGTGCCGCTAGATTGTATTATCCTTTTGAACCTGGCTATTTCATAAGTTAATTCAGAAAAATTAGCGTCATCAGCATATATGTTCTTAAATTTGTTCATATCTTCTTCGATATTTTCGCTTCGCAAAAACGCGTGGGGATTTAAGAAGCCGAATACTTCATTTAACATATAAATTTCACTGAACCGCTTTTCTGATTCACTCCGAAATCGGCCCATAGCCTCTAGCATGCATCTCTTGATTTCTTCAAGAGCCGAGACACCTACGTCATCTGCATGTTCGCCAGGCATCTTTATCTTACTTCGGACATGTCGCTCTTCAATTGGAATTTCTTGCTTTTTGCAAATCTTGATAGAAGTTTTAATATTTTGCTTAACCAGCGCATTGCGATTATTGACCAAAAAAGCAATAAAAGCATTTATCTTGTAAGAACAGTTTTTCAGTGACAAACCTCTTCGCTGTAAATATTTTTGAGTATCATAAGATTCTCTTTGAACTTCCATTCAAAATTGTCAAAAAGAAACAAGAGAAAATTGCTGAATTGCATTCAATATGCCACGAGCTTGTCCTCGTGTATCAATACTTTCGTTTTGATTACATAGCTCGTTTAATGCACTCACTTCATCAAAGAAATAAAGCTGAAGAGCTTTCACAGCTTCGTAATGCGCACTCTATCCAGTGTCAATCATTCTTTTTACCACAATTGGTACATGCTTAAGTAACACTTCCCATCTTTGAGTAGAAGCACAGAAAAAGGAGTAGACCGTTTCCACAACAGCAAAAAATGTTGCAGAATGTTCAGATGATGCCACTGCGTGAACGCCTGGGAGGTTAAGCGAACAATTAGCACATGGAATAAATATTGCTTTAAAACTAAATTGTTTTATTCTGCATTGTGCTCCAGGACAAATTCCAGCCATTGTGGAAGCATTGTCGTATGCTTGACCTCTGCAAGTCATTATGTCCAAACCATTTTGCTGAAGCTCAACAAGAAAAAACTTAGTAATTTCATTTGCGTTTTTTCTGTGCAGTGGAAAGAAATTTAGGAACCACTTTTATTTGTACCTGACTGCTGTCAACTTTTACGTACCTAATTTGATCAATATGAGAGACGTCAGGAGTACTATCAAGTAAAAGGGAAAAATATTTTGCTGCCTTTATTTCCTCCAGAATGAGATGTTTTACTTTTTTTTCCAAGAAGCTCAATTAACTCTTTTTGCATTGTTGGTGAAAGGTACGTTGTCATGTCCTTGCTAGAAAGTTCGATAACTGAAAGATGTTTCTTAATGGCTGCATTATATTTTGCAAGCAATTTTAAAGTTTTAAGAAAATTTTCCTGGTTTCTTAAGTACTAAAGTGGAAAAAAAAATTTACGCTCAAAAAAGCTTTTTTGTAACTATTTCTTTGCTTAGTAAAATTCGTGTTCACAGCTGCTGGTAATTTGTTGGGCCAATGTTGAAGGCAGCATTGGTTGTCTCCCCTGTGACTCAGTTGGCCAAAATTTTTTATTCAAAGACATTACCAGTTGTTTTGTGTTAAATATTGATGCAAGCTTTTTACAAAACAGCAACAATACGTAATGTACTTCTGCTATAGTTCTTCGCTTGATGAAATTTCAATTGATTTGATTGTTAAATAATAGAACATTTTTTGATGAGGGATAGCCTATATGTTTTTGTTATGCCTCAACGTTTAAAAAAAAAATGTTAGTCTCTATGGTCTGATAGTTGAAAAAAATTCGCAGTTTTTGGATGACAGTAAAAAGTCGGAAAAACTGCCAACTATTTGCCAACTCTGCCAACAAAATACCAATGTAACTTTGTTTTCCTTTGCTCAAGTCTATATGAATCAATTTTACTTACTTGAGCAACATGAGCCCGGTGCGTGTTGCACAATGCTCCATCTGATATGCGCATAATTTTATTTGAAATAGTTAAAATTTTTATTAATGATTTGTTTTTTAAGCGTTTCTATTTGCCGAATTAAAAATAGTTCTTAGTTGATTACCTATGTTGGCATGGGCGTCCGCTGGGGGACAAAGCGGGCATATGCCCCTTGAAAATTGACTTTTTATTATGAAATACTTTAGTTTCGCTATTTAAACTGCATTTTTGCATGATTCTGCCCCTCCCAGAAGTTTTACTCTCCCCCCTGGAAATTGGTTACGGGACCCCCAGTACAGTATGCTGGCTTCATCACCAACGTCAATCGTCGCTCAAACAACGTCAACCAACACGCAATCAACGCACTCGAAAGCATGAAGGAGGAGGACGAATATAGCAACTACGTCGCTAATAAAGCCACAAATGAAAGATTCCAATACAGTCTACACATTTATATAAGTATCTCAACTAATATCGTTTGGGAATCATTCCAAACTGAGCGATCGTCAACTGCTGGACCTGTCCAATTTTTTATAAGCAACTTAACGAGGAACCATCAAGTGACCAGCACGAAGCCAAGTGGAACATTCCAACGGTTCGTTAGTTAAGTTTGCTACAGTGGTAATGATGCATGGTGGTACAATTGAGTAAACGTAGGGTAAAGGTTGGCAAAATAGTAGAATCCACTTCACACAACTCTGGGCCAATGTTTAGCCCCAATATCTTGCCAATGTTTCGGCAGTTCGAGTTCGCCAACGTTGGTAAGATTGCTGAAGTAGTTGGGCAGCTGCAGTAGCCTGCGCTGGTTATTCATAGTTAGCCAACTCTCTACAGCGTCTGGAATTTCAGTGTTGGCGGAAAATGTGATTTTGGTGCATTCAACTCTGGGCCAACTTTGAACGCAATCATCTTGCCAACATTTCTGCTGCTGGAAAACTGCCTTTCGCTAACGTTGGCTAGATGAAAAATGTGTACTGGGTTAGCAACTAAATTTTTAATTACAATCTGCAATATTAAACAACATTGTAGTAGCAAATTTGCTGTAACCGAGCTATAACCTTCTGGCGTAAAACCGTCAAATCTTTAATGCTTTTTTCCCAAAACTTATAGGCTAAACAAACTCTACAGTGCCCAGGCATACAGCCGACATCACTTCAACAGAGTGAATACCAATCTATGCCTTCACGGAGAGCACAGTGCGTCACAATCAAAAAAAAGAATTGTTAGTAAAGTCATTACATTTTGCCACCTTCAACATCATGCCGCCCTTGGATATATCCACAATATCCAATGGTTAGCTACGCCACTGCTTATAACCATTCTTTTTCATCAGTATTGTAATAAACTGCATTAAAAAACAGCCAACAATTTAAAATAAATGTATTCATAGTTGTTGCTTTATTGAGCGCTCGACTTTTGTACTTTTATTTTGATATCGCTTCAAATGGGAAAGTCCCATTTTGACGCGATTGCCACTGATGAGAGCGTCACGAAAAGCTTATGGCTCCGATAAAATCGACTTTGTTTAAAGCGATATTAAAATTCTGTACCACAAAGAAGCACTTTTATTTTGCTAATTTTTTCAACAACACTTCGATTTGTTATTTTGCTCGCAAAACTGAAATAAATCACTAAAAAAAATTGACCAAAAATTGAACAATTTATTTTCGGTCAAACGCTGACGTTTCGTTTCTGCTGACCACTAAGATTTGGTATAAACAAAATAAAAATTTTATTTTTTTATATCGACAATCTAAACTAAAACAAGCAGCGGGTTTTAAGGGTTGGTTCACACTCAAAGCGGAAGCGGAAAAACCAAACCGAAAGGCGGAAAGCGCAAAAAAAAACAAAGCGGAAAGTTAGTTCATACTAAACCACTCGACCGGCAGTGTGGTTAAAGCACCGGGATGATGATCAACATGGTCTCGGTTCAAAACCCACTTTCGCCATTCTGTTGTGTTCTTGGGAAAGACATTTTATAGCACTTTCCCCTTCTTGGTGGTCTTGGCAAGCAGTTTTAAATTACAGTAATATATCTATTAAATTACTAGCGGACAGCAATATCTTGGCATCTCCGGAAGCAGGTTGGTGTAATTGCTTACCCTATGTATAGCGCCTCCGTCGCTTTTCTGCAAGTCAGAAGAATAAATATAGAGATAAAAAATAAAAAAAAAACGGAAAGCGGAAAAAACCCCAAAGTGCAAGATTTTTCTTGCTTAAATATTTCAACTTTTTACGCTTTTCGCTTCACTCGACTAGAGTACAAAAGACTGGCAGGTCAACTGGTATTAACTGTATTAAGTTAGATAAGTGCGGTTTTAGTGTTATAAAAACTAGATATGGCCAATAAATTCATGTTATTTACTTAAATTTGATTTCTATAAATTGTTAGGCATTTAGCTGGTTTGGGAGTATGTCAAACACAAATAACTAGCATATTTTGGCATAGAAACTTGGACAGAGTTATGTCTTTGCAAACTTTTTGTGAATCAACTAAATTTTAAAAATTTGTGAAATTTCAAAATATAATCGATTTGTGCACTTTATGTGTGACCTTTTCATTGCTTCAATAAAAAGGTCAATAATTTTTGAAAAGAATTTTAATACATTAATGTTAATTTTCAGCTTCATTTATCAAAGCAATAAATAGATATCAATTAAAACTAAGTTATTTAAATTAAAATACATTACGGTAATACATAATCAGTCGTTATATCAGTATACTAAGAGTATATGGATGTAGCGTCGCCAAGACGCGAACAAGGTCCGTGATCGCACGCTAATTAAAGTTCGCACATGGCGCCTGGTGATTGTGCGCGCTGCTGTTGCCTGCCCTTTGGCGATCTCTCTTATTATAACAGTTAGCACGAGGTAATTCTTTCTTTTTGGTTTGGCCTTCGTAGGAGAAGATTACTAGTAGAGCCTGCTGACCAGTTTCTCATATATATCCTCTTGGAAATTTGAATAGCCTATTGGCAAAAGTTCGAACGGAACAAATTTGTTATAATCTAAACCTAAACTTGGTGTACTTAATTTAACTGCGTAATTATAATTGGAATAAACAAGTTGTAGAACTTCTACAGAATTAATTTTTTAAATTTTGTTCAGTTCTTGAAATTTTTGTATAACTTGATTTAATCTTATAACTTTTCGGTGCCTGCTAAAAAAGGCTCTCACCGACAACACAATCCTGGCTGCCTACCACAAAATAAAATTCTTAAATCTTCTTACTGGACCTGCCCTAGGAACCAGTAACGGCACAAAAGATAATCTAGCTAAACCACAGCTCAGATTACCACAATAACTTCTTTATTACAAAATATGACCCAATCCACTTAAGGGCCCGCAATAGCATACAATCAAAGCAGATAAAGCTCACCAGCTTAATTCTTCACAATAACGTAGGCAACCAGAGACTTGCGGTAAAAAAAACTATGACTTCACAGAGCCAACAAATTTCCAATAGCAAATCACCACAATGAATAATAATAATGCCTCCAAGCGAGGCTTATTTATATCAGTTGGTCATAAGTATCTGGAATGTTCTGACACTTACTAAAATCAAGCAAGTCACAAATAAACATTATTACGTCATAGTCAAAACAGGTCAAGCAAATAATCTGGAATTTTTTTTCAAATTCATGAAAGTATACAGTGTTGCCATTTTCTTGTAAATAAATGTAAAATATTTAAAATGCTTGTAAAAACGTTATTTCTTCGGCTATTTGAGCCCGACCAAAGCGAAATCCAAGAGATTGTTTAGGATATTATAAATATACATAATGGGGGCAATTTTTAAAAACGAAACACAAGTATTTTTAGTTCAAGTTAGAATCATTTTCCGTTCCGAAACTAACAATGGGTCTTTTCAAGAAGACATTGTAAGTGACTAGTTCATGTAACTAATCTGTATCCTCCCTGTGGTTACTATTGCTTTTTGAAGAGGTTCTTTCCACTTGGTTTCTTTATTATTTCATTCTTGTTTTGTAGGGTGATTTCAGGTTAGTTTCAACAAAAAATTGTTTATGGTGACTGTTACAGCAAGTTTAAGTGTCGTACATGCGACGCTTTGTAACTTCTCATGGGGACGCATGAACGCATAGAGCATAGAACGCGCACTAGAGTTTGGTTATTTCGGCGTCTTTTGTAGCATTTAGTAATTACGTCGCAACGCGAGCCCAGCATGGGGCAATGAACAAAACGCCAGTTTAAAAAGGTTTTGAAGTTAGAAAGGCTGACGATACTGTAAGATACTGTGTCTCGAAATTTAACTGTTTAGAAATAATATTTGTGTTGGCGTTTTTTGGTGATTCGGAAAAAGTGTTGGTGAGTGTTTCTCCTTTGTTTTATTATTATTTGCTTGTACGTTTATTTTTGTAAATAATTTTCATTGTTAATAGAAAACCACTAAAACTGTTCCGAAGTATGTTTTAACTAGAGATTCGGACGCTACACAAATAGTGACTTCTTGAAGACACCAAAATAGATTTACTTAATTTCAATAAAAAAAATAAAAAAGATAGTGATTTACCATTTCACACAAAGTATTCATTTAGATTTAGTTAGCAACTGATCTCTAATACTAAAGTCCAATAAGTTTAATTATTTCTTAGAGTTATTTATTAAGAGTTGAAATTTTTTGACATAATCTAAGTGATCAACTCAAGGTCTGTTTTGAATTATGCTCAGTTGTTTTGTAAAGCTTAAAATAAATTTGTAGCAATGTAACAAATGTGTAAGTTTTTAAAGCTAAAGGATGCATTTCTATTATATGTTGTTTTTCATTTAAATTTTTTAAATCAATTTTAGTAAAGCCAAAGACAATAATATTCTTTTAAATACCTATTACCAGTAGCCTGCTTTATTTTTAGATGAGTTTGTATTATTTTGATAAACTATTTAACTTATTCTATCATAATTTCAAATTTTGTTAAGTTTGATTGAGTAAAAATAGTTTTACAAAACATTGTTATTATTTATAATTGTTTTTCACATCATGATAATTTTATGTTCCAGGTAGATTAAGTAAAAAAAAGTATTTATTGCCAATACAATAAATGAAAAATATCCTTTAGTAATATTTTGAAATATTTAGTTGTTGAATGTCATTGGCTTGGATTTAAATTGATTTATTAAAAATATTTTTTTGAAAATAAAGGAAGAATAAAATTAGCATCTTTTTATGCTCATATTGTTTTATTACTCTCGGCTTGTGCACTGGAATTAGAGCATTTTTATTTAGCCTTCATCAAATGGAATTTCACTTTTAAATTGCTGATGTCATTTTTCTGAATAACTTTCACACAATTATATTTATGCATGCATGCTTGATGAATCAAACAAGATAAATTAATTAATGGTTTTTGAAGAAAATACTTTTTGTGCCTACTCATTACGAATGCTTGCATTCCTTCTAGTGTAAAGGCACATCCTCAAATTCCGCTATGTCCAATACTAGTTCTCTGTGCCAGCCATTCAAACAAAAGACTTGAGTGATCCTGTTTTTGAGACAAAACTATTGCTATTTCTATTAAGCATGTTTGTCAATGCACTTAACTTTACAAAAAAGTACAGTTTTGCATTTATATAAAATAAAGCAAAATATTATTGTTCACATAGTTCTGAGGTGGATATTAAAGTTATTCTTTAATCTTCTAATAAAGCCAAACTTGATTTTGATGTTTGAATCACCCCCACTACCAAAATCTTTCATGGATTAGTGATGTGGTGTTATGTTTGTACTTTGTTCCAGATTGCAGTTGAAAATATTTGTTGGTGTTGTCTGTAATTTTTAGCACAGCCCACGGCCACTGTGGTGATGCATGAACTTCAAAATTTGTAATGTAATGTATATTTTTTTAGAGTGTTAATTTGCTTATTCTGAGCTGTGCCAGTTTTTTATCCATATGACATGTTAATGTCTTTTTGAAGGTTTGTATGTAATGGGCATAGTTTTTGTGACATTTGAGTTAATTAATAAAAAAATGGAATTTGACGTTATTTTTTACTTATAATTTATTCTATCCTAATACTAGATTGTTCCACCAATTCTTTTGGCATTTTATTGCTACTTTTTAATGGTAAAGTTTTTTGATATTTGTTTTTTATATTTTGTCATCTATTATGACTTATGTTGTTTTGAATGGTTTTGTATTGTCCTAAACTTAGATATAGTGTTGATGGTAAATGTTGCTGTTAGTAAAACATTGTTGATGTCATTTGAAGCAAGCAAAGTGTGCATTTTGAAGTGTATGTGTTTAAAGAATTTTTCTTAATGTAACTTAAAGTAGCCTCTAAATTTTCCAATTTTAATATACAAGTTTTGAGTCAATTCAACATGAGTAGATTCTTTAATGATGTATGCACAATTGTCTGAAAAATTTTATCAATAAATTAAATTCAATATGGAACCAAATCGTAACGATGTTTACTACTTACTATAAATCAAATGTTAATATGCTTTAAAATTCAGATTTGTATACAGTACAGTATGTGTTTTAATATTTAATTACAGATTCGTTTTTGTTTGCTCATTTCTTTGTTATGGTTTTTGTTAAATTTGTAAGAAGTGATTACAATAAGATTCAAGTATAAAATGTGATAGTTATTAGTTAAAACTATTTTTTGTGAGAAAATTATTATTATGGATACATAATATTTTTTGGGTCTCTTCAAGAAGTCACTGTAAGCAATTTTTCAGTGAAATTTACTCGTAATCCCCTTTCAGCATCAGGATAGAATAAAAAAAAAAAACAAGAGAAAAAGACCCTCTCAAGAAGCGATAGTAACCGCAGGGGATTCGGGTTAGTTTCACAAACAAAAATCAATTACGGTGACTTCTTAAAGAGACCCCCTTTTTTTTTTTTTGCTAAGGTTTATTATATTGTACATGTGTTTTAAAAAAAGCAACAAATCACAACATCTCTTGAACATACTTATTTTCCATACATATTTTAAATCGTTTTACAAATCAAAAAGTTTTTTGATACCTTTTTTTGCATAACTTATAAATTCTGTTTTCAAATGAGAATTATTTAATCATTTTTAATAGAAAAATGTAGGCTACATTGCTTTTAAAAATGTTCCATCTTTTAATTGTGATTTATCAATTGTGCAATAAAAAGTGTAATTGCTTTGATAAAATGTATGCTTTGTTGTATCTGCTTATATCTACAAGTGCTTCAATAATAAAATAGCATCATAAGATTTTAAGAATCACTTAGATATGTTGAATTTAGACCAATAATAAAAGGTAGAAACGTGTGGAAGATAAAAAGTATTAGTTCAATGTTTAGCTCGCAACTAGGGATATCAAGTTTAAATAGTTTTATGGCACTGTATATTTAAGAAAGAAAAAATTCCAACGACGACAGCTGCTTTCTGTTTTCTACATAGTTTTGAACAGCAACCGTGGACTAAATTTAAAAATTGTCAACAACTGTGACCTCCCAGTTACACATGGCGAAAAAAAGTGAATGGAAACGTATTTTCCGTTAACATTTTAATCTGGTGCGCAATGAAAGCGGAATCAAAAAAAGCGGAATCAGAAAAAGCACAAAAATCAAGCGGAAAGCGGAATTTTCCGCTTTCTGCTTGATTTTTTCGCTTCCGCTTTCAGTGTGAACCAAACTTAATAGATTAAACACTTACCAAAAAGCACCATATTATTACGTATTAACCAAATGTAGTATAATCAAGCCAGTTGACAATACGATAAATAACGTTGAAAGAAAAGCTAATTTTGATTTTTGTTTTGTAGCCTATCTTTTTTTTATGAGAAAATACACGAGAACGCAACATTTTATTATTGTAATTTTTTTTTTCTTTTCCCCAGACCGTACAAATAAGAACCAGACCAAAAGTAAAACGTTGTTTTTCAACGATTACGTGTAAGCTTACTACATTTTAAACAGTTGAATAAGCAAATTAGTTTAGTTTTATTTTTCTACTTATTTCAGATTTTTATCTTCTGCAGTAGAAGATTGTTTAATGAATTTAAATACAGGATGCAATAGGCTAACAAACTAACCTATGTCGAATCAAAAAAAGCAAGCAAATTTGAATTGTTTTTATTCATGGAATGGACTGAAAGGCCTCGCCTGTCTTTATCGACGGATCTCTTCGTTAAATAACGAGATTCATCTTCACATTTTTAATTCGTTTTTGCTTTATGTTTGTTGAAAAAAAAAATGCAAAAAATAATTCCAATTTACAAGAATCTGTTGTACGCAGTACAAGGGTCCTATAATGATTCAAAGCAACACTAAGAAAAAAACATTGAATCACAACTAGGTTACAGTTCAAGCTGCTGCAAAGGTAAACATTGATATTTGTATAACTTCCGGAACAGTGAGTAATAAGCATGAAAAATATTTTACAAAGATATATCTGATTCAACATCAATTTAACCCCAGAGAACCCACTGTGACATATGTGTAACATAAACTTTAAGCCTTTTTAACTCTTAAAATTTTAATTTTTTGGAATGAAAACAATTGGCAACACCTAATGCGATCCATATGCAACAATCCTAAACTGATTTTTATTGGTTTTTAAAAGTCATATGACTACAGTTCTTTTTCAAAAATTGTTGGCTACATGCTTTCAGCTACAGCGGAAATTATCAAATTCGTAGCTGAAAGCATGAAATTTTCAAAACTTTTAAATTGTGTTATTTTACTTTCTTTGTTTGATTAGAGTCTGTAGCAGTTGTCAATATTCCTAAAAAATACTTTTTTTTGTTATCTTGTTTTACTGTGTCAAATAAAGTTAAAAAAATTTTACGATTTTGCCGCTAAAACATACAGAAAGGCCCAGTGTGACATATATGTCACATCCCCAAAAACAACTAAAACGAGCCCCAATACAATTTTTAAAATAAGTTTTAAAGAATAGAAGGTAAAAATTACCCAATTATGTGAAAATTATCTTTTTACGACAATTGCTTAATAGCGTGGGTTTTCTGGGGTTAAAGGTAAGCTAAACGCTTTAGCATGATGGATGAATATTATTGATGCATGATAGATAAAGATCCTATAATGATTCAAAGCAACACTAAGAAAAAACATTGAATCACAACTAGACTACAGTTCAAGCTGCTGCAAAGGTAAACATCGATATGTGTATAACTTCCGGAACAGTGAGTGATAAGCATGAAAAATGTTTTACAAAGATATATCTGATTCAACATCAATTTAAATGTAAGCTAAACGCTTTAGCATGATGGATGAATATTTTCTTTCTAAAGAGAGAAAAGAATATTTTTATATTTGCCGTGTAATGTCCTCAATTGTTTTATTCACATAAGTAGCGTGATTTATAGCTGTACGACTGATGCCATTTGCTCATTAGATTTGGAAGTTGTGTTAATCGATTTTGTTCTTGTGACTGCTCACCATTATCAATGATCTATTGCATTACTATGTTAGAGTTGTGGTAGATAAAAATAATCTTACTAATAACATTATAAAAATTTAAATGAAAACCCAAAAAGGACAATTTTAAAATGGTTATCTGAAAAATTAGACGTGAGAGGGAAATCTGGCTACTGATTTAAAATTAGTGTCCCAAAGTTGACTCAAATACAGCAAAAAAAATTTCTCAAATACCTGTTATTCTTTGTATTTGAAGCTTTATGTAGGGTTTTTAATTCATTTATTATTATTGTTTTTTAGTTTAGCGAATGTCTGATATTTGTTGTTATTACTTAATATAATCTTTTAAAATATTTACTTGTCTAACACGTTAAAGTGATCAAAGCTTATTCAGATTTTTGATTAGATGTGATATTTAGTTTAGTTTTGGTTTTTGCAGAAAACAGTCGGCTTTAAATTTTTTTTGCTGTCATTTAAAATTTATTGAATAAAAAATTAAAACTTTTTGTGCTGTTTATTTCAAAAAGAAACATCAATGAAGTTTCTTCAGGCCACGTTGCAATTACTTTTGTGATTGTAACACAAAGCTGCATTAAAAAAGAAAGTTTGAGTGAATTTAAAAGGTTACTTCGATAGAGAATCGACAGGCATTTTCTTAAGCTTTTTTAAAATAATTTTATTTCATCTTGTCTTCTGTATAAATTAAAATATATATGATTAAACTTAAATTTTTGCTTGTCAAACCATTCCAGTTGGTTTTAAAACATAAAATGATAATTGTTTATTTGCACTATATTAAAATCAATTGCATTATAAATATTAATAAGTTTAAAAACATCCTTGTAGAAAACTAAAATCACAAAAAATAATTGAAAACAGAAGCCAAAAAATCACTCGCATCTAAATAATAAATCATTGGTTATATAGTAATTTAAAAGTAAGATAGAATTTATTCAAAACAATACTATGCCATAATTTTGTTTTCAATTTTAGATCTTTACAGGAACTGGCAGCAACCAAACTTTGTTAAGAGTGATGTCTGATTCTTCTGTATCATCTAATCACAAGCCAGAAAAAAATGCTCAAATCAAGACTACAGAAAATATAATTATCAATTCTGCTGAGTCTGTGCATACAGGTGTTGGAGACATTAACGCGGCGAAAGGTATTACTATGACTTGACTGTGACTTACGACTTATATCTTAGATGTTCGTTTTGTTAAATATTACTTTTTGTTCCTTGATTGCTCACTGGCCCATAAATTTGAAGAAAGTGTTTGACAAGTCTTTTGTTTAAGCGTTATAAATTTTTGTTATGAAGTTTTGTCCAATAAATTTTTGTCAACGGTGGTTCTTTAGGAATTTTTTTGCAGTCTGCAAAAAATTTTAGCTTTTTTTTTTTTTTTTTGTCACATGACATTTAATTATAGTTATAAACAAACATACAATCAAAAACAACACCTAACGACCAAATAGAATTAAAAACAGATCTGTATATTTTGGGTATTATAGCGAACGGTTACTAGATAAAAAAAAAATAATTTCGATAAAGCAATAATATTTTAATAATAATTAGGATGTTTTGTTTCATGTTAAATATGATAGGTACACAATAGATTAAAAAAAATATATTGCTAGACAAAAACGAAAAAAAATACAGTTTTAATATTTACATTTGTGGAATAGGTAATTGTTATATTACAAATAGAAAAAACGAAGTACAATATATTTAAGTGAACAATAAGGAAATAGCGGCATAAATATTAACAATGCATTAACAATTAAAAACATTTTTACACAAAAATGGCTAGACGAAAAACGATAGGTTACGGTCATAATATTTACATTTGTAGAATAGGTGATTTGTTATATTAGAAGGAGACAGTAACATAAAAGGTACAATATATTTAAGGGAACAATAGGGAAATAACAGCGTAAATATTTACAATGCATTAACAACTAAAGAAAAGATATTTTTACACGATAAAATTAGAAATATTTAAAATAATAATGTATGAGATAGTTTGCAGATAATAATAATTTTGGTACCGTAATCAATATTAATTTTAATAAGACAAGTCTAGTAATTTTTAGTTTTCCAATTGATTAATATAACAGTTTTGGTAAATCTAAGGGAAAAAAAAGGCAGCATGTCAAGTTACTAAAACGGAAAAGTTAAAATGAAATAGATACACGTATGACGCTAAAATAAAGGAAGGAAGAAATTACTTTAAATAACCAGAAAAGTTTTGTTCAAGGAAAGATTTAAATTTTGTTTTAATTTTATAATCTTCCTCGATTAGGGAAGAGGTAGGGATTAGGATGATAAAGAGAGAATTATAGTTTCTTAGGTTATATAAAGAAAGTCTGATTAAGGAGACTAGTTTAGCTGTTATGATGTGGGGTGTACCAGCTGTGTTTGTGTAGGTAAAGAGAAGTGTGTCTTGTGTGAGAGGAGTGGGTTTTTTAAGTATGAAAGCGAGAAGCGGTTCTAGATGTGCAATTAAATTACGGGTAAAAGGACAGAAGAAGAAAAGATGGTGAGGATCATCAGAAGGAAAGAAGCAGATTTTGCAAAGAAAGTCGTCAGTTTTTCAGGGTTTGAATTTGTGTTTGGAGAAGAAACATCCCAGGTATAGCCTTTATAGGCTGTCCTGAAGGATATTTATTTTTTCTAGGTTTGAGAAAAGGGAAGGACGGGGTTTTGCAAAGGTCTAATTTTATACTGCTTATTGGTATTTTTTAAAACTGTTACGCTAAAAATATTATTTTTATCATCGTATTTATATTTTTCTTTGTGATTTTACTTCGCCATGGGAAACGTTAGCTTTAGAGCAACCATCAAACGATCAACCCAAGCTGCTTTCGGAAATGCCAAAATGTTAATATTTGTTATTTGTTTTTTGTTGTTTAAGTTTTTATGATTATAGCTGTAATTTAGAAATTTTAATTTGGACGGCTAAACAAAAAAAACTGCTGAAGGCATTAAAACATAACGAGGTAGATGTTAAACACCTAATCTGCATAAACCCACATACATGCGTTCCTATTTTCAAAAGCGATCTGCCCAAATTTTGTCTTGCTACAAACAGACAAATAGCACAAATCAGCAATGAGTTGCTTAAAATTAATTGGCATTAGCAAAAAAAGCAAGAAATTTATGAACAATTGCTTGGGCATTATACCTATAGTTCTTAAATCGAGTAAACGCATCAAAGATTTACAATTTAGTAACTAGCTGACGCAAACGTTTTTACTGAATAGACAATAACGTAATAAATCGTGGTTTTATTCGATTTCAAATCAAATTTGAGTAAATCTCTTATAAAATATTTTGATATCATCTTTACCCCATTCATTTCACTAAGACAAACATGTTCTATAAAACCAACACATACTGAACTCACCATAACGTAAAGAAATTTTTTATGTATTTAGCTCTTTCTTGGTTTTGAAAGATTGTTCAAAGCAAATTTTAAGATATTCTTTTCACCATCGATTCAAGTTTTACAACGTAGAAAATGAATAATTTCCATGTGTATTTTTAACTTACGTTTTCCTGCAAGTCAAGAGAATGAATACAGAGATGAAATAAAAGATGAAATGAAAAAGTAAAAATAAAAAGTTTGATATTACAAGGATAAAGATATTTTATGCCATAAATACTTACATTAAGTTACTGTGGTTAATTAATGTAACTTTTTAACTTATTCAACTAAATGAGTTTTATTTCGGAAGCCGTTTAATGTAGTGTTTTTCCTGGTATTTTCTTGTAAATATGTCACAAAAAATCTTTAATTTTATGCTGAATAATAAAAATGTTATTTTGTTCATTGTTTAAGTAATTCAATTTTTTGAAGCTATCCATTGGGACGATTTTAAAATACATAACCCTATGTAATGTAAGGATAAATTTGTAATTTTAAATAAATGTGTAAAAAAGAAAAAAAATCTAAAAGCTGGTCTATATCTTTCCCAAAGCGCTTGGGATATGCATCTTTGTTAATGCATTGAATTTCGGCCCTGCATATACACTGCAAGCGTTTAATAAAGAAACGTTGAGCGACTTCGATGTTGACAAAGCTTAAGTGTACAGTTCTACGACAGTTGATCGAACGACATTTGATCGAACGACACTTGAGCAAAACAATACTTGATCAAAACGACAGTTTATTGAAACGGCACTTGATCGAAACGATACTTGATGAAAACGACATTGGATCAAAACGACATTTGATCGAAATGAGAGTTGATAAACAAAAATATTCTTGTATGTTTTTGCAATTACACAAACTTTTTCTTACAATAAATTAGATTCATAAAAAGTAGAGGCCATCAGTAAGAAGATAGTTTGTTTTCAATTTTTATAACCTTTTCCAATGTCAAGGTCAGGGTTTCTCAACAAGTTCCCTTGGGCAACGCATTTAAAGGGCAATAAGTAGATCTCTTGTCATGGTTATTTTTTGTTAGATATCTTGCCGTTTTTTTTGCATTTTGTTTTACATTGTAGCCCTATTTTAATGACACAACGTAAGATATTCCATGTTACAGCGACTATCAAGATTAAAGTTGCCCTTGCTGTGGCAGAAGAGCTGAAAAATTTAAAAAGTTTTAAATGTGTCGGAATACATTAAAAAGATTTACTACTTAGCAAAAATGTTATCGTTATGCTAATGCGTTTTTGAAAAAGCTGAACCAGGCGGAAACAGACTGAAATCTATTGATTTCCGTAGTTGTTAAGATTTAAGTGTTTTGAGAGCAGTATAAGATAATCATAGCTTTGTATAGCACTTTCAGCAGTTTTAAATTAAAATTTGCTTTTTCTTGCTTTTTTTTGGTTAACTTGCTTCAAGTGTAAAATATAATCCGATAGAAATTTAAATTTTTTTGTTGCAACTATTTATAAAATACTGCAAAACAAAGATTCTTTTTGCGAAAAAAAATCAAGATTGCTTTGCAATGTTTTGATGTAAATTTTCTCTTGCATTTTTCGATCAAGTGCTGTTTCAATCAACTGTCGTTTGGATTAAATGCGGTTTCGATCAAGTGTCGTTTCGATTAAGAGACTTTTGATCGAGTGTGGTTCGATCAACTGTTTGGTCACGTAAGTTTACTATTCCGTGCAATATATGAAAACAATTCGTATAATTAAGGATTTGTTTCGCTTCTTTCCTTTTTTAACTTTTTCGTTTTTTTTTTGCGTAACTTTTCAATAATTAAACATTATTAATTTTTTTGTTGGTAAGCTTTAACATTTTGGTAAATTTAAGAAAAAAATTTATAACCTTCAGAATAAAAAGCAATCAGTTTTTGTAGAAGTGATTTGAAATTAGTTCAACATCAACCAATAAAAAAAAAAAAAAAAAAAAATCATTTACTTTAATGATAATTCCTTAAAAATCCGTGTTAAGGTGCTCCGCATACATTAAAAAACAATAGTTACAAACAAATTAATGCTTTCCATTAAGTACCACTAATAAGTTATATAAAAATGCACTTAAGATAACAATTGCAATTATTAAAGTTGTAAGCAGACAGCATCAAAAACTATTGTAGTCTATTGCAAAACAATAACTACGTACAACTACAAAATAGTTTTCTTCAGTTTATTGAGAGCTATTTCTTGATTAAGAAGCAGCAACAAAGCAGCTATAAAGAATTTTACTAATTGTTACATGCTATAAATACTGTCTTGTTGAATTAAAAAAACTGTTTTGAATGCATACTAAAAAGGTATAAATACATTGAGCTAACGAGCTCGTAGTTCCCATTATTACAATTTTATTTACTTCCGTCCGACACTGTAAACAAAAGCTCTGAAAAAATTTCACAAAAACTCAAGAAGTGAGAGCACAAAAAAGATTAAGACTAAGGAAATAAAATTAATGATCTAAATAAATAATGGACGAATTACAGACCGCTGGCCAAATCCGGCCCACGAAGTGTTTAATTTGGATTGAAAAATGCAAGACTATTTTTTTGATTTCACTGTAACTAAAAAATTAGAAAGGACATGTCATTTCGATTATGTAACAAACAAAAAAAGGTAACTTTTTATTTTGTTTTCAAAGAGCATTATTTGACGGAGCTTTCCCTTGTTTTTCAGGTTATAAATACATGTTCGGCCCTCGGCTTGGTAAAAACATAAGTGTGTGGCTCTTCTTCAAAAGGTTTGCTCATCATTGCTCCAAATATTAAGTTTAGGAAATAGAATTTCCTTTGTTATTTTTTCAAAGTGATTTTTTTCACACCACTTATTCCACTTTTTCATTCTTTTCTTCAGACTTTGCGCAATTTTTTACAGCTTTTTGCTGTAAAATCATTCAGGAGCAAATTATTTCCGTGTTATACGTCATCATCTCTTACGTCAATAGCCTAATATTAACCTTTTTCGGGAAATAAAATGACAGTATCTTTCAGTTTACTTCCTGTTCACTCTGATACATTGTCAACTGTTTCCTGTTTAGTGTAAAGTCTTATATTTAACTCAATGATACACAACTGATGTGCTCAGGCACAAATGTCAAGCGTTTAAGTCAAAATCAAGCCCCTCAAAAATACTTAGTTGGGGAAATCATCTTGTTAAGAGGACCCGTGAAAAGTGCTTGAGGAGATAGCGCTATCCTTTGTTTAAAGATTTACTTTCAACTATTTAAAAATATACCAGAAAACTAATAAAAAAATTTTTCATCAATTGAAGATCCTTTTTTATTTTCATATAGCTTTCAATTAAACACTTTATCCTGGCCCAAATTCAAGTTTTCGGGGGCCTCGGTTAAGCTTACGCCGGCCCGCGTCAAATCAAAACTAGCTAAATGCCAATTTGTCCTTTTTTTGTAAAAAATAACATAATATTATAACAATACTGGTTTGCTTCTTATTTTTAAGAAAATTGTCGATTGTTACGTCACTATACAATTTTGTTAACAACTTAAGGGATTAAAGTTGGTCAAGTTAATTTCAGTATCCAATTACTCTTTGCAGCATTTTCGTTAGATTTATAATAAGGCTAAAGCAGTTTTTAGACATAAAATGATTGGAAGAGCCAAAGACTGAGCTCTTAAAAAATGGGAAGTTTGTTGTCAAATTCCAAATTGAATATGAACTTTTGATTTATAATGATGAAATGTTATGTTTGGTTGATATTTAGGTATGGTTCCGAAAGATGGACTTTAAAGTAGGCACATATAGCAAAATAAACGCATTTAAAATGTATTGCTATAAAAGGATGCTGAACATCAATTGGACACAGAAAAAGATATCGAGAATCATAAAAAGAAAAACCTGCTTAAAAAACAAAATTGTAAAAGTAAAGTGTATGTTTTTTCCGAATGAGTTTTTAGTTTTCAAATGAAAGCGCAAGTGTTCACCCACTCTAATGCTCAAATGATGGATTGACACACCTATGTAAGTCGAGCTCGAATCACACGAACAAGAAACGGATATACAATATTTGAGCAGAGTGCAGGCGGAACACGAGTCTTTAATTAAAAATACTGTGATAATATAGATAGGATTTATTTTCAAAGTTAATTTAAGTTTAGAATTGATAATGTTTTGTAGTTTATTGATAAAACTTCTGGAGTCATGGCCAAAATATAAAATATTAATATTATTAATTTAACAGAAATAAAATATATAAAAGAACATTTTATTAAAATAATCCCAACAGACTGTTTCGTCTATGCAGCTCATCAGGGAACACAACATCTAAAAAAGCAATACTAATTACGTTGAATAAAAATGAAATAAACAAAAATTAATTAAAATTAAAAATGAATGTTACGCCTTAGATGAAAACTCACATTTTAGAAAAATAACGCTACAAGGAATTTTGTGTTTAAACTGCTAATAAAGATATTGATTGATTGGCAAATAATTACTTTTGTTACAATGTTAAAAGAAAACATGCTTTAATGTTGTTTTAGCCAAGCTGCTGAAAAGATAAAGCGTAGAAACGTTATGAATCATTAGTTAACAGAGTGTTGTAAAAAAATCGACAAGTTAAGTAGCGAGTAACTAACGAGAGAAAAGGGATTAAGGAAAAATTAATTAAAAAAACAAACAATGTAGGTGAATGCTTGATAGCGATTTAATAATAAATAAGAATACTGATAATTACATGAATATGAATAATTAGTTGACGTTGAAATAACGAAGTTTAAATTTACTGCAGTGACAACATTTTGAGATTAGTTCCGAGCGTTTATTAAATAAACCGTTTGGTTTTGCTTCAAAAATTTCTAGCTTTTCCGATAAGCATAAGTTGCAAATATTAGAGACATATTGGTATGGGGTGGATTGATTAATTAGGTTCCATGTTATTTGGGCAGTCTCTTCAGCATTTTTAATGGTGCAGACTAACTAAGATTACAAATATGATTACGACATGCAGAATGGGAATATAAGAATTTTTCGTTAAACTTTTTGAAACATTTAAAAAAAAACAAAGTGAATAACCATTAGACACAAACATATTTCTTAACACACCAACTTTATTTAAAAAAAAAAAAAATTGTGGGAACTTATTAATTTAGCTCTTCATAATAAGCAAGGTATTAATCCGAATTTCCATATTTTACAACTAAAATAGTGTGTGTATTTTTGAGCACAGCGTGAAAAGTGAAAGCTCATGACTTCTTTTTCAATTCTCAAGTTTTAACTCATACGACATTTTCTGTATAGTATTAAAAGTTGATATTTTGATTGCGTTAATATTTTGGTCGTTGATATTTTGGGTAGTTCATATTTTGGTTGTTGAGATTTTTGTCCTTGACATTTTGTACTTAATATTTTGACCGGATATCTTGACTCTGACACAAAATTTTCGAATTAATTTTTATAACAGCTTGAATTCAATATTATATTGATTACCACACCAATTGCGGCCCACAATAAACTTGAAGAAGAATATTTGGCCCGCGACCAGTAAAAGGTTGGGCACCCCTGCTCTAAAAACAACATTACATACTCAAATCACCATATCCTTGAGAAATGTTTTGCCTATTTTGCTCTTTCTTGGTTTAAACTGTTTATACAAACATTGAATGATTGTTTAAAGCAAATTTTAAGATATTCTTTTCGCCAAACGAGCCAAGTTTTAAAACGTAGAAAATAAAATAGTTTCAATATGTTTTTTAACTTATAAGTATTTTTTACCTCCGACGTTTTCCTGCGAATCAAGAGGATAAATACAGAGATGAAATAAACTTGAAAGGTTTGGCATTACAAAGATAAAGATATTTTATATCATAAATACTTAACATTAAGATACTGTGGTTAATTAATGTAATTCTTTGACTTGTTCAACTAAATGAGATTTAGTTTGGAAGTCGTTAAATGTTGTGTTTTTCCTGATATTTTTTGTTATATATGTTTAAAAAATCCTTTATATTTACGGTATGCTGAATAATAAAATTGTTATGTTAAATTATAGTTTACTTGATTTAATTTTTTGGATCTATCTATTGGGACGATTTTAAAATACATAGCTTTATATGTTAGGATAAATTGTTAATTTAAAAAAAAACCTGTAAAACAGAAAAAAATCTAAAAGCTGGTCTATATTTGGCTTATGGCGCTTTGAATGTGAGCTTTTAATAATGCGCTAAATTTCGACAATGAGTGTATACTCCAAGCGCAATTTAACAAAAAAACGTCGAGCGATAGACCGTAATGCAGACAAAGCTTAAGTTAACTATTTCACACATATATATATACGTTTTTTTCGACATCTGAGAGAGCATGGACTCCATTTGGATAGTAATAAAAAGAGCAAGATGTTATCATGTGCTCAGCTGTCTGCTCCTTGCGCCACACTCACAAGCCGCCGTTGAAGCCATGCTCCATTTGTGTGTTTCTGAGCAGAATAGACCAACGCCAGTTCGGAGGCGGTTAAGCCTGACCCATGCAAGTCTGGGAAAGATAATTACCAGTGGCATTGGGCCAACATCTTTAATAAATGTATGGAGTCAAGAAGCGTTTTCTCGCCACTCCATGCTCCATCTATTGTATATTCCGCCTATCGTGCTACACTGGTTCCTGACTGAGCGGGTTGGTTCAACAGTTCCAGTGCAGCAGGCATAAATGAGTATCTTGTTTGAAATTGCCACAGTTGTTTACCAAGTGGAGATAGGAGCCATTTATATAGGAGATGTTCTGGCTCCAGAGCGTGGCAAGTTAGAGACAGTACCGCTTTTTGGTGGTAAAGCTTAGTTCATTGGACGCCTGATGAGGTAAAAAAGGTTGTCCGTTGGTGTGGGACTCAGACACCCGATCTTTATGCGCAAGGCATCGTTAATATGCTTGTCGATTAAACGAGTATAGACACAGTGACACCAAATAAGCGCACACTACTCAGACGTGGAATGGACGAAGACAAGGGTGGCTGTGGCATCCACACCCAGTATGATTGAGTTAATCGCTTTAGAAACTCAACGCAAGATGCTAATTTCTTGCACAGTAACTCTAAGTGTTGGCGAAACGTGAGTGTCCTATCCAGCTTTATGCCGAGATAACTGAGTTCAGCACAAAACGGTAGGGCCTGTCCGATGACAAAGATGTTAAACTCACGTCGCGCCTCCCGGAAGGCTGCCAACACAGTCTTTGTTGTACTGAGCTTGAGCTTCTATTTGTAAAAGTTGAAGAATAAAGTTGCCATGTACTGAGAAACAGTCCCTTCCAATGCCTGCTAGTCACTTACATAGTGCAAGACGGCCAGGTCATTAGCATAAGCAAATTTTTTTCCAACTGTCACTGGAAGGTTATATGTGTAGATATTAAACAAGAGGGGAGCTAGTACTGATCCTTGTGGGACGCCATTCTTAAGACGTCGTAACCTGCTTTGTTTTTCGATACCGGTGGTGAGTGTAAAACGTCGATTACGCACAAGTTCCATAATCATTGAGACCATGTGTCTGTCCAAAATTTTAAGTATTAAATTTCTAAAATACAAAAATAAAAAATGAAAATATATTTAGTTTCAAATTTAATTTAAAAACTTACTTTTTGTTTTAGTCTTACAAGATGAAATTGAAAAAAAGATTTAAATACCGCTTCAAGAATAATAAATTTTATTAAAAATGTTTTTATACAACTTCAGGCAAAAATCAAAGCAAAAATTACACATTTTTTTTAGAAGTATTAAGTTTTTTTAGACGTTAGAGATGTATTGTTGGAGATAAAAGACTGATTTATTGCTTTATTACTTTATTTGTTTTAGTCACTTTGAGCAAAACCGTGTCTTAAAAGTAAAGTTTTTTAATTTTTAGCTATTTTTTAAGAATTGTGCTTGCTTAAAGGTTTATATTTAGATTCAAAGAGCCACAAAGATTTCGAGCCTATTAAACAGTCCTTTGGCCAGGTTTTAAAAAGTTGTTACTCTCGATATACCTCGACAAAAACAAATTTTTGGAGACGTTTGGTGGAATTTTTGTCCTATAGCAATAAACTCCGTTGATATAACACTTTGCGCTTGCTTAGACGTGTTTGCATTACTCATAGCTTCCTCATTATATTTAAGTTTTCTTTTAACTATTATTATTGGCAAAAATTTCTAAAATTTTTAGTCAACACTTAGCTAATCATTAAGTAAAGTGTTGAACTTGCAAAAGGACTGTTCTCCAGCTTTAAGCTTGATTGTATTTTTAGCTTTTTTGTTTTAAAGTATACATATAAATTTTGAATTTAACTTTTTAGATTAAAAACTAGTAAAAATACATATTAAATGAACTGATTCTTTCTTTTTTTTTTTTTGGACTTGGTTAGGGTTTACTTAAGGTCAAACTCTGCTACTCTGAATACCACAAATACGACTCAGCTTCTGAGCAGGTGACGACATATCATATTACAATCACGCTTCTCTATGCAAAGATTTTAAAAATATTCTGTTCTGCTTGTTAACTATATTATCTACTGTATTTATGACAAAAATAAATTCCCTGAAGTTGTATAAAAACATTTTTAAATGAAATTTATCACTTTTGAAGCGGTGTGAAATCTTTTTATAAAATTTCATTTTGTAAGACTGAAACAAGAAATAAGTTTTTTAATTTAATTTGAAACTAAATAAATTTTTATTTTTTATTTTTGTATTTTAGAAGTTTAATATTAAAATTAGAAAACAAATCTTCAAACACTTCAACCCTCGTTCTGAATCTTCCGGGAAAAATTATTCTATGCCTGTTGTAAAAATACTAGGGTTAGAGTATTCTTAAGGTTTGACTGCTTCTCTGTCAGCAACTGTTTTGAGTGGGAATGGAATTAAAGAGTACTGTCTTTCTTCGAATTAGGGTCAGTAGTCTAGGGCTAGACTCTTAGAGTTCGTTTCTTCAGTTTGTCCTTTCGGATTTGCGCACTGGCTTAGGGAGCGCCTGTGCTTGTGTTTTGAGAATTCTAAGGAGGTTCTTATCTCCTGGACCCTCCTTGATTGGTATGTGTGACTTATAACTAGAGCTATGGAGTCGTAAAAAATTTTTCCGAATCCACTCCACTTAACTAATTTTACGATTTCGGCTTCGACTCTGAAACATCTAAAAGAAGTTTCACAGACACATGTGAACAGAAACGATGGCAAACTTTTTTGAAGAACAAAATTGTTTAATCAGCAACACATTAGAAAAACCTTTGAGTTAAACAACGATTATTTAAAAAGATAGTAACTGCATGTGAACACTTATCGGAAAAGTAGTCAATACGATGAAAAAACTACAAATATTACAAATTGTTGTTTTAATTGGAAATGTTTTCGAAATCTGAACAGTAAGTCAAAAATAGGAAAATCTATTGAAACAAACGCCTTGTTTATAAGTCGAACATACAAATTAATAGTTGCAATGTGCTCGACCACTGCAATATATCGTTTTACAGCACAATCGTGCTGTGTTATTCGATGATGCAGCAACATAATAAATGTAAGATGATTTTAAAATAAATTATTTGTTTCAAACTAAATATCAACTTCGAAACATTTGAAAATCACTTTTTCTCAGTAAGTGTTCAAATCAGCTTTATAAATCAAACATATTGATTTTATTTCAAAATAATCTAAGTTATTTATTATGTTTGTCAATTTTAACAAAGCTTGGTGTAATAAAAACATTTATTAAATATTTTACAGATCAAAACAATTCGATTTAATCAAATGGATCTCAATTGTGAATGCGGTCAACTCGTTGCCAAAAGCATCAGCAATGACGGGATAATGGTACTTAACGAATGCAAAATCACCAAACCTGGATATGAAGCATTTAGTATTGGACTCAGAAACAAACAGGTAATAAAACTCTGAGATATGTTTACTAACTATTCAAAAGTAATAACCATTTAGAAACTTTAATAATATATAAAAATATTTTCAGTTAAAAAGCAGGCTTTGTTTCTCAAATAGACTTTAGTTTGTATTGTTGTAAAACTCATTTCTTATTTTTAACCATTCCAAACGTTTTTTTTTAAATCTTATCCCGAATCTGTTTGTTATATATCTAGTTAAAACCTTTAAAATAACGTCGTAAAATTACAAGATTTATCTGCATATAAAATTATTATTTTCAATAATTTTACATTTAACTGAAACATTTTTAAGTTGTTGAAACTACAGTATACTAAGAATTAATTATCAAAAAGAGTTATTTCAAACACACAACAAGAAACTTCTTGAATGCAACTCGACCACACTGGTGTAGTATGGAATCGAACTATACTGACTAAAAGACTATAATTAGTTAAATTGTTTCGCTTTTATTGTTACAGTCAGTAATCAAGAAATAATCTTTTTAACCGAGTTATTTAAGTTGCTTCTTTTATACAATCTCTCAGTTCAGCTTTTCTTCATGTAGTGTTTATTGTTAACTTGTATTTAATTGTGTTATATTTCTTTGCAGCGTCTTAAGTTGATTAAACCTAAATTTCAGGAAATGTGTTGTTTTAAGTAACGGTTCAACTCAATTTAATCAACTTAAGACAAGTATGGACATTAAAGATCTTCGTCCCAAAGTGTTCGCAGCAGACCCCCATAGCAAAGATTGCAGGAAGACTGTGGGTTTTCCAATATTCGCTCGGTATTTGCTCAAGACATACCGACAGCAAACTGGAGAATCACTTGAAGATTATTTTCAGAAACTAAAATCTCTTAGCATGGACTGCAATTTTGCAGCGGTGTCTGCTATTCAGCACAAAGAGGAAGCGGTGAGAGACGCGTTCATTAGTGGGCTAGCACTACCTGATATACGTCAGCGAATTTTAAAAAACCCACAGTTGGATTTGCAAGCAACGTTGGCAATGGCTCAGTCATTAGACACTGTCAGAAATAATTCTCTTCAATTCGACAATGCTATCCGAAGTTCATCAGAATCTCGTACTACAATAAAATCTGCAAAAGGTAGTCCCCGCACGGACGCAGTAGTGGCATTAAGGCATAGGAAGTGCCAATACTGTAGAAACAGTTATCACGCTCGGAGATTTTGTCCAGCAAAAGAGGTACAGTGCTTTCGGTGTTTAAAAGTTGGACATTTTGCTAAAGTGTGTCGCTCATGTCACTCAGTAGTTAAAAATACATGTGCCACCTTGATGTCAATAAATGAAACGCAAAAAATTGAAGAAGCCAATAAAAGAGTTAACGTACCAGTAACTATTAATGGCAGAAGTGCAAATGCTCTGGTCGACACAGGGTCAACGTTAACCCACATTAGCGAAAATCTTAGCAAATTGCTGAAATTATTCCAAAACACTGCCAGATTACAGAATTATGTCTCTCACATTACAATTGTGTAGTTTTATTGATAGATGTAACAATATAGTAAATGTTCTTTTATGGTTTGTTTGTTTGTTTCTCTATATTTATCCTTCTGACTCGCAGGTCATCGTCATCGTTTGAAGGGCATCCACTCCAGGCCAGACACAAACAGGACTGGGGCCGAGGGTTTATCCTTTTACTACCCCAGACTGCTGCACTGCCTGGATCAGATGCTGGCAGTGATGTTATTAAGCCAGCATCGAGTTTCGTCATCCAAAACCGTCAGACCGCGTGCTCCATGTGGTGCCCGATGTATGGGGCACATTGTTAGTACATGGTCTGCGGTTTGCTCTGAGGCGCCACACTCGCAATTCGGTGAAGGAGCGAGACCCCATTTGTGCATGGACGAATGGAATCGCCCAACACCAGTCCGCAGGCGGTTGAGCTTAACCCAAGCTGCTCGGGGTAAGCCCATCCCAACAGGCCTGACACTGGTCCCGGGCACAAAGGCACGGAGCCTGGAAGCACTTTCACAGTACTCCGCGTTCCATTTGTGATTTGTCCATTCAGAGGCGCGGATGCCAAGTCTGGCAAGATTGTCCAAGAGATTCCGCGCACCTGGCACAAACGGGCGTCTGGATCTTAGTCTCACTTGGCCAGTATCTGAGGACCCATTTAACAGACCATGCAAAATATGATCGGGGTCCAGAGATCCACGGTAAGCCAAGGAGAGTGTCGCTCCCAGTCGGCGAAGCTCAGCTGGCTGGATGCCTGAAAGTACAGGTAGGTGGTCCGTTGGAGTGGGACGCAGGCATCCAGTAACTATGCGCAAGGCGTCATTCAAGACACTGTCAATGAGGCGAGTGTGAGCACTGCGACACCAGACTGGCGCACAGTACTCAGCTGTTGAGTAGACTAGACACAAGGTGGCTATGCGTAGTGTTTTAGCACCAGCACCCCATCCCGAGCCCACGAGTCGCCTCAACAGTGTGACGCGCGATGATAGTTTTTTGCGCAATGCCACTAAATGGTGACGAAACGTGAGCGATCTGTCCAGTTTTACCCCAAGGTATGTAGGGGTTGGACAGAACGGTAAAAGTCTACTATTGTTGTAGACCTTTAGCTCACGTTTGGCCTCTCGGTTGTTTAAGTGAAAGGCTGTCGTCACCGTCTTAGTGTGACTGAGCTTCAACCTCCAAGTCTGGAGATACGCTGACAGTGTGGACATGTCTTGGCTTAATGTCCCCTCCAAGTCCTTCCAGTTTCCAGAAGAGTGCAGCAATGCTAAATCATCAGCATAAGCAAACTTTCTGGAAATCATGGAAGGAAGATCGTACGTATAGATGTTAAATAGGAGGGGAGCCAAGACCGATCCCTGAGGAACGCCGTTTTTAAGACGGCGTAGCCTGCTTTGCTTGCTGTCACCGGTGGTAAGGGTGAAACTTCGATTTCGGACAAGCTCCATGATCATTTTGACCATATGCTTATCCGGAAGTAGTCTCAGCAGCTTGCAGGTAAGGCCACGGTGCCAGACAGTGTCATAAGCAGCTGTCAGATCGATAAATACGGCACCGGCCTTCTTTTTAGCCTCGAAAGAATCCTCGATGTTCTGGGTTAGCAGAACAACTTGATCTACGGTTGACTTCCCGCGTCGGAACCCAGCCTGCTCTTTAGGGAGCAGTGGATCGATTAATGGTTCAACGCGGGCGTAGATAAGCCTCTCGAGGATCTTGTAGGGGACACAGAGCAGAGATATCGGTCGATAACTCTTTGGGTCCCCCACGGGCTTTCCTGGTTTTGGGATCGCGACCACAAGCGCTCTTCTCCAGATCTTGGGAATTTTGAGTCGGCGCAAACAGGAAGAAAGAAAGTCACGTAACCAGGACTTCAAAGCAGCTCCAGCATGGAGTATAAGCTCGGGGCAGATGGAATCAGGACCCGGAGCTTTACCTGGTTTTAAATGTTGAAGGGCAGCAGCAAATTCTCTCTGTGAAAAATTGTCAGAGATATTTACTGCGTCTGGTGTTGTGGCCCTCCAAAGGTCAGACACTTCTTGAAAGACAAGTCGAGATGACTTGCGATCAACAGCCTCGTATTTTCCATTTCTAACCAGCTGAGATGCAATAGCATCGGCTGAAACAGGACAATGACGAGGAGAGTGTCGTGACCTACCAGTAAGGTTGTTCAAAATACTCCACGCTTTTCGACTAAAGTGTGAGAAGTCAATGCTCCGAACTGCTTCGGACCATCGATCCCTAGTCTACCCAAGCAACCAACAAGCAGTTACCGCGAACTGCTTTTGAAGATACCAAGATATCACTGTCTGGTTGAAACTTTTTATTTGGTATTTTAGTTTTCTTTTGAAGATATATGGCTGAAATTTAGAGCTGCTTGTTAAGATTTCCATGAAGAGTAAAGCTCCATGAATTGTTTTTTCAAAGGAAACAACAGAAGTAAGAGATTAAGTTTTGAACTGCAAACCCGTCGATTACGTTCGCCGCTATGTGGCGCTTCTAACACTCGACTGCTCTGCCTACAAGTTTTTTAAAAAGTTTTTTATTGGAAATAAAGTCTTTTGGAATATAAATTTTGGAAATAAAAAAATTCAAAACATTCTGTAACCACATACTTTTCCATCACCGACACCAAATATGAGGTCACATGTACGTCGTGCATTGGCAAGCCGATTAACAGCGTCATCTAGCGTATTATCGAATTGGAGAATATCTCGAAGTATGTACTAAAAAACATTATTTGCTAGATAAACAAAAAAAAATTTAAAACAATAAAATCTGGGATAACTTCACCAAACATCAATGGCTCGGAAATAACTTTGACAATTCAAAGTTTTCGTTTAAAACGATGTTTTTGTTTCTGTTCTGCTAGTAAAGATGTTAAATCGTGAAATAGCCAACATCTATAATTAATTTATTTTCGTCTTAAAGAGAAGACTTTGCCACGTGTATTTGTAATCAGCAAAATCAGATATAAAGTTGCTTTACTTGTTTGGTTTCTAAATCTAAAAAAACAAACTGGTGCGAACTTATACTGCTTATTTTCGAACAGGTTGTTAAAAAATTTAATGTTCTAAGACAAACGCAATAAAGATTGTTGGGGTTTTTAAAACAGTAAAATTGCTTTTAATTGTTATCTAAATCGAGAAAAATACTTAAAAAAAAATTTATGCAAAGACCATACTGAACGTTTAAAATTCGATAAAATAGTCTGAAGTTTCACAACGCATGAATACGTTTAAATTTACTTGTTTGATACAATCACATGAAACCGTAACTTCGCTTCTCTTTCAAAATCAACCCCTGCACATTTTTTCCAAGTAAATTATTATTAGTGTGAGCATAGTTAGAATAGAAATATTATCCAGCTGTTTCGAAAGTTGTTTGCCGATTGCAGCATGAAAACCGTATATTACTTAGCGCCATCTTACGGTGAATGGATTTCCGAATCTCGATTCTTTTCCAAACGTTTCATCAGGATAAGAAACCCCAATCTCTGAAATAGCAAGATTCCTTTCTGACATCCCCGTAATGGATCCAACCCACCCTGTAAAGAAACGACTCCTGAATTTTTTTTCTCAGAAAAAACTTACATCATTTCAATTTTTTTCTGTTTTGCAAAAAAATGCCAAACAACTTTAACAATTCGGACGTTTCTTTGCGAGTTAAAAGAATAAAAAAAATTATGGTACTGCTGGTGGTGGTGGTGGTGGGGATGATGATGATGACGGCTATTATACTTTTTGGGCTGACTGAAAACTTAGCAAGATTAAATTAACCTCGCTCTTAGTACGGCGCAACTTAACACGATGAGAATGCTTTGACTATATTGTGAAAACTTTCATTTCGGCCCAAATACTGTAAGCACTTTTAAACATTTTTGAACGTCTCACCTGTCCAACCGAGATTAACAAACGCTTTCGCTTTTAGTCCGTTCGAATCGGTAAGGTTAGTTGCTGGGTGGTAGACTGTAAGCTGCGGGTAGTTCGGGAAAGGACCTTTAAAATTGATTAAATTCAAATCATAAAAATTACATTTATGGCACTATACTCGGCGAAACCGCGAAATTTTTGTTATAGATTCGTAAAGCAGCAGAGCAAATATTTGACACCGGGGGAATCCCCAAAAGCAAGCTTTTGCAGCACAGTTGATGTTGTTTGTTTGATGGACTTTAGCCCGTATTATCCCCAACCCCTTTAAAGTTGAACATAAGCTCTAAACTTTTGTTTCCAGACTCATTCTTGATTGACTAATATATTTTGAAAATATGAAACAAAAATTGCCTATTTGGAGGCACTTTTTTAAAGAGGTCTAGATTTGTAGTCAATGGATTAACAAGGATAAAAAATTTTTTAAAAGTGCATATTGTTTATATGTATATATTTGAACAAAAATGGTTTTGTACACTTTATAAAAAAAGGAATGTACCAACACAAAATAATTTTTTATCAAAATTGTATTCATTCATAACGAATAATACATTTTTAGAAATTTTTTTTAACCTCAATAAATTTTATACAATATCCCAAAACAAACTCTAAAAAGAAGCCATATTATTAAAGCTGCTGAAATCCAAAAAATGCACACTGTCTGCTTTAACTTGTTCCTGAACATTTACAATTATGCATATACTGCATTATTATTGTAGCTACTAACTTGATTTAATCTTTTTGACCCGCAAGAAAGCGTCGGAGGCGCTACGACAGCGGCCAAGCGATTGTCTTAACCCGTAGTCAGAGATGCGAACACGTTGCTTATCCGGTTGAAATTTTTAGTTTTTTTTTTTCAAAGATAGAGCTTCTTCCTGAAATTGCCAAGCAGAAGAAAGTGCCTCAAAGCAGGCGTATCGAACTCATGCGCGTACGCGGGCGCATTAGTGAAATTTAACCGAAAAATTTGCAGCTGACCGCAATGCAATAAGCAAACACAGCCATAACCTTTTTTGTCTTCACTTAGATTTCAATGTAAAATTTTAAAATTTTTCTTACTAGGTTCTAGAATTTGTGCTTCGGGTTTAACTTTTTTTAAAATCAAAGTGAGGACCAAAAAAAGGCAACATCCCAAAACAGCAATGTCTTTTTTGTAGATGAAGCTTAGCTTTGAATTAATTTCGTATCAAGCATGATTAAAAAATTCTTCAAAAAACTACGCGGGCCGCGCGTTTGACAATACCTGCCGTACAGTGCATGGTCGAGTGATTAAGAGCGCGTGATTTTAATCGACATGCTTTCGGTTCAAAACTTACTCGCGCCATTCTGCTGTGTCCATAGAGAAACACTTTACAGCTCTTTCCCAGTCAGGCGGTCTTAGCAAGCAGTTCGGAATTGTTCTGAATTTTAATCAATAAAACTCTATGAAACTAAAAAAACAAAATAAAAATCTCAAGTGGACGGCAATATCTTGACGTCTTCGGAAGCAGATTGGGGTAATTGGTGGTACTATGTCTAGCGCTTTCAAGGCTTACCTGCTAGTCAGTAGGTTAAATATAGAGATGAAATAAAAATGAATAAAGTAAATTTCTCATTGTTTTCAGTTCCATGTCATTGTTTACGTTATTAAAAAGTAGATCTATTACATCATTACTACATCAGCAACAATGAAATTGACATCCTTTTAATTTCCGGGATTGCATCGAGCAAAAAATGATGCCTCTTTCCAAAACCTAAATTTTAACATTGCTTTATATGTCCCTTATTTTAGTTGTATTAGCTCAATTATATGAATAATTCTAAACTGGAAAAATTTCTTGTGCTCAAATAGTTCATTGTCGCTGCCCGAAAAATTCTGATTTGGCCCAAATTTTTTGAGTCTTTCTGATGTACTTAAGTTTTTTTGATAGTTGATATCATTATTTACAGAAAAAGAAATTTACAGAAAAACTGAAAAGAAGAAAACTTAAACAAAACTTAAAAAAAACTTAAAAGAATTTACAATCAGGTGAATGGTTAAAGCAGAAATAGTTTGTCGAAATAGCCACCAATAACCAAGCACTCTGAATCCCTGGACCAAGCTGACCAATAATAAACAAAGGAATTTGGGCATTACCTCTCTACAAATTTTAATCGCCTGAAATATAATCATTCGAGTTTTTTGTGCGCTTTTTTTAATTTCGTAAAGTAATAAATTATTTTTATTCCCACCGTCCATGTTCCAATCCAAAGCACGGAGTTGTAAAACCCCATCCCCAGAGGGCAATGCAGAATCCCATGCCCCAAACATTGAACAAGAACCTTTAGTTAATTCCCCCAGCATATGAATTCTTTGAATTCTCTATAAATTTAAGCGAAATTAATCACTTTAAAATACAAATTTGTAAAACAATCTCCCGTCAAACAAATTTTATATTTGATTTAAAAAATTTTAATTCCGTCAACTTACATACAATTTGTATTAGAATTTTGCTTAGATAAATAACTAACTTACCCTATAATCAATTCCTCCACTTGCATCAGCAAGTCCTTTGATCTCTTCGAGAAAATACCCTCCACTAAACTTGGATGTGGCAAGAATTTCCAAATCACAGGCAGCTTCAAGGCTTAAAATTATTATAAATACAATAAATTTGAAGCCTATACTAAATACGACAAATGCTTTGACGTTTAAATTAGGACAAAAAATGCAATATTTAGATTGGGGAGTTAAAAGTTACTTTTTTTTTATAAAAATAATTTGCAAAAAAACGAAACAATTTTACCCAATATTGGCTACATCTCTGAGAAACCAATCTTGAAAATGTATTTTTGTAGTTGTACCGTTAATAGCTTGTATCTAAAGTATAGTTTATTAAAAAATTAAATTCAATAAAGCCCAGTAAAATTTTATTCAAATCAATTAAAATAAAAATAAAAAATGTTTGAAAAAAATACTTAAAATTTGCTTTCTTCACATTAACATTGCTGCTGCAAATTAAAACAAAATAAATTGTTAAACTTAGGCCAAACTTGCTTATATCAACAAGCCCACATAACGTAAATGAGCAAAGAGTAAAAATACAGATAACACAGTCTACAAAATTTCAAAAAAATTTTTCTTTCTTTTATGGAAATAGTCATTTCTTATAGATTTTTGGGCGCTGAATCCGAAAATGACAATAAAAACCTTCGATTAGCTCTCGTTTTTGAAATATTTTAAATTTTAGTTTTTGCGAATGCATACATTAACGCTAATGCAACAACAGAAACGTTCATATTCACAATCGCATTCTTTTAGCTTTCCTGCTGTAAGACAATTCCGGTTGATCTCGAGCAAGAGTCCAACAGCAATCAGCTAACATTGATGGGCTCCATTTTCCTTGGTACCGTTTTTCCATGACTGTAATATCCTGGTGGAAACGCTCCCCATGTTCGTCACTTACTTCACCACAGTTTGAAGGAAAAAAATCCAAGTGCGAATGTGTAAGAAGTGTATTTTTAAAGACATGTTGCACCCCATATTTTTGTAGGAATCTATCATGTGTTCCACCAGTTCAATATAATTTAGAGCTTTTGTATTCCCAAGAAAGTTGTGTGCCACATCTCGGAATGTATTCCAGGCAACTTTCTCTATTCCAGGCAAGGTATGATCAAAGCCTTTATCCTTTAAAAGCTTGTTGATTTGGGGTCCAACGAAAATACCTTCTTTGAGCTTTGCTTGGCTTAATACAGGAAACTTGTTGTAAATGTACTTGAAAGCTGGTTCATCCTGATTCATCGCTTTTACAAAATTTTTCATTAATCCAAGTGTAATATGCAAAGGGGGAAGTAAAATCTTTGATGCTTTAACGAGTGGAGTGGTACTTCACATTTTTTGTACCTGCTTTCAAAGTGCTTCTTTTTGGCCACTCCTTTTTAAGGTAATGTTTATGTCTTGCACGACTGTCCCATTCACACAAAAAACAGCAATACTTTGTATACCAGGCTGCAATCCCAGCAGTATTGCAATTACTTTAAAGTCACCACACAGTTGCCAGCAGTACTGTTTGTAATTTATGCACTGTAAAAGATTCTTCATATTCTCGTATGTTTCTTTCATATGAGCTGCATATCCAACGGGAATTGATGGCAACATATTTTTATTGTACAGCAATACAGCTTTTAGACTTAGTTTCGACAAATCAATGAACAGTCTCCATTCTACTGGTCTGCATGTGGGAGTACCCAAATTCTTGCATAAACCACCAACATCTGTGCAATATACAAGTCCCCCTTTCATGCTAAAAAACTGGGCCAAAGACTGTTGACGTGTACAAAAACTACAAACTTTGACACCACTTTGAAGCAAATTCCACTGTTTTAATCTGGAAGCCAATAGTTCAGCTTTAACTTTCGGCAAATCTAAATCCCTTACAAGATCATTCAGTTTACTTTCATTGATTAAATGTGTTTCAGTAGTAATATCAAATTTTTTATTCCTGGATGTGCACAGTTCAGAAACGCTATACTCTTCACTGCTTTCTGCATTGTCTGAACTCAACAGATCTATTTCACGTTGTTCAGGAATAGGTAGCTTGTCACTGTAAGGAACAGGACAAATTGCAGATGGTATGTCAGAATACTCTATTACAGACTTCTTCTTTCTGTTGAATCCTTTTTTCATGGAAGGCGTGAGACAGAAGTAACAATCGTTTACGTGATCCGTAGGTTCTCTCCAAATCATTGCCACTGCAAATGGCATTGCCTTTCTTTTCTTTTTCAACCACTCATTAAGGGCGGTCACACTGGAGTTGCAGCATATGTGAGGAACCCAAGGCTTTTCCTGGTCTCCGACTTTACAACTAAAGTACTGATGATAAGCCTTACTTGTTCTAGTGGTTAAGACATGCTTCTGCGAGACACGGTAAACTCCCCAGAGATATAACAAAAGTTATCTGCAGACTTTACACAAACACGAGACATTTCAAAATACACTGACTGAAAGCTACTTTAACATTTTATCGTACTTGTAGTTAAAAGAGCTCAATTCTAAACAAAAAAGAACACATTGCAAGTTTTCGGATATAACTATGTTACACAGGTAGTGCACTTTGCAGTATATTTGCACCTGTTAGAAGCCTTTTCTGCGTAGTCTAAGTTAGGTGAAATTTTGCTGGCTAGCGTTACCTGTTGTAGCCTATTTTACCGTTCATCACGCACATTAACTAAGCTACACTCCTATTTAAGCTCTGTAGCTGATACGTATAAATCAGCAAAATGTTTTCACAGCACTTGTATTATCTTGGGATATGCCCTCCCTAACTAATAACTTTATTTCATCTCTGTTGCTGAAAAACTTCTTTTCAGTGTAGGAGGAATGCACTATGTATTTCCATATTTCATAAGCCTAGCTATTATCACAATAAAACATGTGACCTACCTCCTCTGAAATATCTTGAAACATGAGCGCCTGCAGTATGTTTGAAAGGGGCATCAAATGATCTGTGAAAGGGGGTCAAATGTAACAGTCACCAATAGCCTTAGGTTATTAAAAAAGTAACTTGGTGGTAACTTGGTGGTTGTTTTAAAAAGGTCTTCGAGCCCTGTTATCTAAAAGAGATAAATTTGTGAACGAACAAGATAAACAGGTATTTGACTTAGATTTCTAGGGGGTCACCTGTCCTCTTAGCATATGTTGCTGGTGCCCATATCTTAAAAACTAGAGCTAACCGACAATTTTATGGCTCATTCTCGAATTCAGCGCCCAAAATAAGTAAAGGGCGGCTACTTTCATCCCAGAAAGAAATTTTGTGTTGACCAGTGTAATCATAAATTTTTTTTAACAAATTTTTTTCTTGATAACTCTTTCTAAAACCCGTGATTGCTGGATTAGTCGTATACATATGTTATATTCCTTTGGTTTTTTAGGCGAGTGAAACACTAGTTCTAATGGGTGCTGTGAATGGCATTTGATAAGAGTATTCAATCCACACTGCCAATTTATTGCACCGGGGAGGTAGCGGAAACTGGATCTTCTCTGTAAAGGTTTCCAGTCTTGTGTTGAGTTCAAACAATTTTCAATTTCATTTTAATATCAAGAGCCAAATCTTTTTAAATTTTTTAAAGTAAATTAAAAGTAATGTGAAGCTGTAAAGGCAGTTTTTTGTTTATTTGTTATTGACCACATGACTTGGGTAAGTCTTGAAACAAAGAGCATGCAAATTATAATTGCTTGTAAATCGAAGTCCATAGCCTCTCGACCGAGCAGCCGAGTGCTTCGAATTCAGGAAATCTGTATGTAAATCTTAATTTTTCACAAAGCGAACACTTACGTCTTTTGCGACAACAAAAAATAAATTTCTTGAGTCAAGAAACGACAACAAGATTGCTTATAGAGGTTAAAAAGCATGTCAAAGGCGATTGCAAATCATTGTTTTAAAATCTTTTTACATTTAAAAGCAATAATTTTTACTTTAACTCACACCACTTTTATCTGATTTACGAAACTATTTTTAGTCTTTGCGAGTTTAAAACTTATTTATGAATTTTATAATAAATGAGCGTATAAAGAGTAAGCTTCATACAAGGTAAATTAAAGTAACTGCTTTTTACAGTTACTTTAACCAATATTTGACATTTTAGGCAATTTTGCGTAAAAACTTACCACCTGATCTTCTAAATACTTCCAGACTTCGTTTAGAAAAGTAGAAACTTCCATTTGCAGAAGCGTTCCATGAGCGTATCCCATTTCATAAGGTGTTCCTGTCGCGAGATGGTCAAGTGATAAAAGTAGATGATTGATGATTTAAATCAGTTTTATAGAAAACCACTATTTTTGGGTATTCATATCTTGTGGCAGGTAGTTTTTCTAACCAATTACACAGTGAAACACTATGAATTTTTTAAGAGAAGTTTAGAAAAATAAAAAAAATCTTAAAATACCAAGATCTTACTTTTAAACTACTTCGACCGACTTGGTGCGCCAATTGACTCGTGGTGCTCTTTACACTTTGATTCGGGTTGTTTATTTAGTCAGAAAAACGTTCTTAAAAAACACTATTTATAAAACTGATTTTTATTAAAAAACAGTTATGCCTTTATGAAACTACTATATTTTAAAAGATGATAATGCAATTAATCTTACCCCAAACGTGGAGAACTTTTAAAACTGGATTAGCAGCTCCAAGAGAAAAGAGCTTTCCGTTTTTAGTGGACTTTATCAGAGTCAACGGCGCTTCTTTAATTAGGTTTAAATTAGGTTTGGCGTGTGGATTTGGCTGAAACAAGAGCAAAATATTGTTAAGATATCATCTTCAATCTATTCCTTCAACACTTGTAAAAAAAATAACTTCACATTCATGCAACGGTCTTAGGACGGGAAAGTGATTTTAAAAAATTTTATTTCGTGCGATCAAATTTTGTAAGCAAAAAACATTAGATTTTAGTGCTTACTCTAAGCCAAACCTACCTTTCCAGAACATTCTGAAGCATTTCCATTTCTGGCGAAAAAAAGTAACGTTATAGCTACAGTTAAAAACAAATATTTAAACATTGTTTCCGTTTTTCATTGACTAGATATTTTCCTATTAATTTATTTAATAAAATAAGATCTCTGAAGTTTTACATTTATCTTATACATCAAGAAGGTTGAAAAGTTAAGGCGACTTTAAATTATCTTATACGTAGAAAAATTGCTACAAACAAAAGATCGTTTGGACCTATCTAGTTTTTAAAGATTTTAAACTTTTACCATATTTATTTTAGAAATTCAATAACGAATTTATTTCAAAGCAAATGTGAAATTTATTGAATTAAAGCAAGAATAAATAGCAATAATCAGCAAAACAACCAGCAATATCCAAAAGTACTACGCTAAAACCTCTACCTTTGGCTCATGCAGCAGAATATAGCTTTGTTATCAAAAAAGTTACATTGACTAATTATTTGTAAAGTTGCAGTTTGTGCAATCCTCGACCAAACAGTAATATCTAATGAGGTTAATCATTGCTCAAGCACGTGATTAAAGATCTCGATTTGGAATGCTTAATTCGTTTGGCAAGTTTTGGAAAACATTTAGAATGGCTTAAAGCTGTAACTGAGTATTTGTAAATCTTAAATAGCTTTATACATTTACGCTAAACCAGCAATATCCAACAGTTTTTTCAGCAAGCCGAATTTTTTACGTAAACTCTGGACCAAATGTGAAATTTCTTTCCTTAAAACCATGTTTTTCAAATTTAACTTACTGCAGTAATAAAATAGAATTTAAAAAACTAAATTTCAACTTTTATCTTATTGTGGAAGCAGCATCTTTGACAGAAGCAACCACTAATTCAGGCTGTATCGTTTAATGTCGACCTTGAATTTAGTCTCTGTGGTTAGGATTGCAGTTCAAAAATTTATTTCGATAAAAAATTTTTTTTAGAACAAATGTTTTCAATTTAATAATTCTTATTTTCGAAAGCAGAGATGGCAAAGTAATTAACAGAGTAGTTTATAAACAACAATTTATTAACGTTTTAAACGACAATTTATTGTTTTGAAATTATAAAAAAGCCTGAAGCTAGTGAAAAATCTTTTTAATTTTCAAGCACGTAAGATATCATTTTGAGTAAACTTTCATTTTTGCTTCGCTAAATAAAAAATTTCGCCATCACTGCTATCGACTAAAATGCATAAAAGCAATTAAACTTAGAGAGAAAAAAAATCAAACAAATGCTGCAGCTGTACCACAATTTTTTTGATGCAATCGGTACTCAACGAAGAGAATGAAGATATCTTGATCGTTATTCTCGAAACTAGCAAAAGCGATTTTTCGTCACTGTGGGCATGAAAGTAGGTTGTTCCATCAATCCACATCGTGGTCGAAACGCCCAGAGCACTGTTTCATCCGCGATTGTGATCAGCATAAATTTCAAGCCAATTAACTCTTCTTGTTACTAATATTTATTTTCCATCTGCAATGAAATTCATGTTTCGATTATACAATGACAAAGAGTTTAAAGATAAAATCCCTTTAGTAAATGAAAGTCATGCTTATAACACAAGGCAATCAAGTAATAAGAACATCTTTATTTCACATTTTTTGGCTTGTAAATCTTCTAATAGTCTTATAGTAAATTGTATGAAAATGTGAAACAAGCTGCCAATTAATATAAGAACCAAACAAAGAATTAAACCATTTAATAGATTATTGTACAAATACCTGTTAGTACCTATAAAATTTAATCAACATCCAAATTTTACCCATATAAATTATAAATTCTTAGTATTAATACAAAATGAACTACATGTAGATGTATTGTAAAATTAATTTAACGTTCTAAGGTTTTACTTAAAGAAATATTATGTTTTGTATTGCTCTTTGTGCACCTCCTTAATCCTAAACTGCCTGCTGAAATCTGTTGTTTTTGTTTTATACTAACTGCCTCATTTCAATAAATTTTATGTTGAGACCTATTCTGTTGTTTGATTTAATCTTATTGGACTTTGTTTTTGTTTTGTTTTTGTACTTTTTCTTTGTTTTTTTATGCTAATACCTTTATTTTCAATGTTAAGATCTATTTCTGTTGTTTAATTTAATCTTATAAGTTTTTTTTTTCATCCTTTTGTTGCCTGTTTGATTGTTTGTTTTTTTCCATCGTTGTGCTGTCGTTTTTTATACTATTTGCCTTTATTTCAAATCTAATTTATGCCGAGTTATTTTCTGTCGTTTAATTTTTATCTACATGTATGCTGCCATTGTTTTTGTTGTTTGTTTTGTTTTCATCATGTTTGTAAGATGATTATTAATTTTTGATGTAAAACGTCTTATGCTAATCTTTTTCTAAGTTAATAATCAATTTTACATACCAAAACTTAATTAATTTATTAAATTGCTTGCACTGAAACTTTTAAATAAGCTGGGGGTAGTGATTAACCTTTTGACAGTCTAAGGGGGTTTCAAGGTTCTGAGTTAAATGCCCTGTGTATTATATGTGATGCACGGGACTGTCAAAGGGTTAAATGACTTTTGTCCCTTCCTACCCCTGGATCACATCTTTGTAGTGCTCTTTGATTTGATATATATGGCTTATTATCAGTTTGTTTAATTTTAAAATGTAAAATCATTGTTTTTTTTGTGTTTTAAGCGGTAATTTATTGAAAAGCTTTGATGCAAGTAAACAGATCTCTCTCTCCAACAATTTTCCTTTCATTTATCATCTTGTTGCACTTTGCATTTAAGTTGACGACTTCAGACGTTAAGCTGGAAATTAGGAGATTAAGTATGAAAGTGATTTTGGTCGTATTCCCAAAAACATTGCGAGAATTAAGAGTGATTCCGTTCTCATCTGTCTATAGCAATTTTTTGTTTGCCATAAAACTGACAAACAAAAAAGTGTTTTGGAATATTTTTACTGCTTTGAAAATTATTAAGTTGTGAAGAAAAAAATTTAATTTTTTGACAAAATAAGAACTCAATTAATAAGAGAAGCAACTTTTGAACATTTAGATACCTCAAACTATCCCAAACCGGGCGCGAAATGATAAAGACAATAAAATTTTTAAATGTTTTTAAGTATGCAAAATTTTATGAAAATTATTTTGCGAAAACGGGAATAAAATAATTTCTGTTTTTTTATATGGCTCTATTACACTTACGTGAACATCATCAGAGTATCCTACAATTAAATTGTATTATCCACATGTCTCAACTTTATTTTTTTCTGACTCACGCAAAAACAACACAAGAATTGACGTGAAAATAATCGTCAAAGAACCGACCGGTAGCAAGAATACCGGGTATTTGTATTCAAACCATCTTTTTTACGTTTTTAAGAGAGTAATATTACTGTATATCGGTTAAGCCCGCCTAACAAAGTAAATAATTTTTGAATGACACGTGGTTCAAAGGCAAAAGGAGAATGGGGATCACTTCAATCCCGATCGTTACTATTTCGGCAATCTACGTACTTCTTCAGTTCACACCGCTAAAAATGGAAGATAAATGTGTGCTATTTTACATTGAAGAAGAAAATATTCTTAAAGTAAAAATTGTTGAGACCTGATTTAAGATTTGATTCGAATGCCTTTTCCGCTTTTTTAAAAGCTTAAAAAGTCAAATATGTGATCTTTACTCTGTTTAAATTTCAAAATTATTTATAACTTTTGTTTAATTTCTTAAGATTTGAAATGTCGAAACCATCACCAATTGCACGCATATTACATTTTTCTTAGTTTTCAATTATACTGGTATAGTGCTTTCGCATTGTTTATGCATAGTTCTTTTTGGTCTTGGACTTAACTATCCAAACTTTAAGAATTTGGTTGAATGGCCTTGTAATTATTCGTTTTCAAAATTGAAACATTAAATCTTATTTCTACATTTCTCAGTGCAAGTCGTTTATTTGTAGCTATCTCTTTTCAACTGCTGCTCTGACTCACACACATACAGTATTTGATTTGTTCATTTTTTGACGAAAACAAGAAAAAATATCGATTGATTATTTAATTTAAAAATGTACTCTAAATAAGCGTTAATTGAGTTTACTATCAATCAAATGGGCTATTTGCCTATTTTTCTATTATTCAACACTAAAAAAATTTGCTTTAATCAATTAAAATTTTTTTAATCGACTGATTTATCGTAAGCTTAAAAAAGATTGTTTCTTAAAGTGATCAAAAAGTTTTCATCAAACTGTTGGTTTCTTTTCTGAAAAGAGAGAAGTCGTGTTGAATCGAAGAAAAGGTCTGAAATATATAAAGTATATTATAAATTAGATTGTTTACAAACGCGAGATTTCTTAAAATAGTAGAATGATCAGCATAGTCCTAGATTTATTAATAAACCGACAATAAAAATATTTTTATTTGCAAGTTTGTTTGCTTCTCGGCATAAACGTAGCCTGAGAAACGTGGATTTTGAAAACCAGTTTCGATGTCGTAGCTTACCGATCGTAGGCTCTTTCCGGACCAGTTTGTCCATCCGGTCTTGACACGGACACATACATCATATCCTTGACAAGGTCGTAGATTGCAATGTGTGTAGATCCGCTTTGGAGTGTAGGGAGAATTTCTCGGACAGTCAACTCTGGAGTAATGTTTCCGTGGTATTTCTTCAATTGATCACTCAAAACCTGGCTGTATCCATGACAGAGCCAACCCAAACCTACATAATTAACAATATTAAAGTCTAACTTACTTTACAAATTGAAGAAGGTATGTGGATAGTATATTATTTTAGTTTCATCACTCCTCGCACTAAATAAAGGTATTTGAGAGTTTGTTTTTCCTCATTTACAAAGCAAAACATTGCCCAGCGCACAGGGTGCATTTTTTAAAAAAACTGGCCTTTGTTTGAAATGATTCAACAAACAAAAACAAGTTTTTTGTGTCGACAGGAAAATAGTTTGTTTTTCATAGCATTGATGTTCAAAGCATTCATTTAAATACAACTTTACAGCATAGATCTCAAGTTCGATTACTGTAGTAAACCACGTCGTCGATTCGCGGGTGCCAGGGCAACTCCGGCCTCATGTTTTGGTCGTCGAAAAAATTTGCGACCGAAGCTGAATATTGGATTCCCCTGAAACCGTGATCTTTCTAAAGAAGCAACGCAGAGTGAAAATTGTTTTTAAGACAGCTAAGCGAAGTTCGAAGTTCAAACCTTTCCGTCCCCAACCCCCATCAATAGGTTGCAAGTTCGTTTCGCGTTTCCAAGCCTATTGATTGCGTCATCCAACGTGTAATCAAATTGCAAGACGTCGCGTAATATGTACTACAAAGCCATAGAAAATTATTATTTTTTCCTATTGATTTTTGTTCTTTAAAAAAGCTTCACGGTTTTTTGTATTGAATTTAGAGTGATAAAAAAATTTAACAAAACATTTTTTAAAGCATTTATATATTTCTATTTACTTGCCAAAAACTTCAAATAGAAATGAAACTTAAAATAACATAATGCAAAGAAAAACAAGCCTTTTTCAAATAAATAAGCTAATCATAAAAAAGTCAAAAAAATTATTATTTACTGTAAAAGGATTTCCAAATCTAGATTCTTTTCCCCACGAGTCATCAGGATCAACAACTCCTATTTCAGATATGGCTAGTTTTGCTTCAGACATACCAGTAATAGAACCTATCCATCCTAAAATAACTGATGGGTCAAAATAAAACCAATAAGCGCAAACACTCAATACGGTTTTTTATATCTTTAAAATCAAAATTAGCTTCTATTTACTATTATAATTCAAAGTTGCATCGGTGCTCACAAAAAAAAACATTAAAACTTTTTTTTTTAAAGTCTTTCACCTGTCCAACCGAGATTAACAAACGCTTTCGCTTTCAGTCCGTTCAAATCGGTGAGGTTAGTTGCTGGGTGGTAGACTGTAAGCTGAGGGTAGTTGTGGAAGGGGCCTTCGTTTGATCAAGTTTGCATGCAAAGAAAATTTCATTAAAATAATGTAGCAAGTTAAATCGTTTTTATCAAAATGTTGGCTTGTGTTTACTAATAAAGAATAGAATAAAGAGATAGATTGGCATAATCTTTGTTTGAACACTTTTCACATAAGATTTTCAAAGCCACGGTAACAACAATTTTGGACAATTTAAACCCAACAAGTCTGTAACTGGTCGCAGTTCCGCTTTGGATCCGCTAAGATACAGGTTCGATATCAGGTAAAGGGGCTGCTGTCGAATAGTTTAGAATATTGTGCAAAGAAAATTAACTCTTGCATAAAATTGAAATCTTTTTCTACGAGCGTGTCCCTCTCCGCAACATTGGTGCTGGGGGCAGCACAGGAAACTCACGTGGCGCGGTCGAAACCATGGTAACTGATGCGTCAGATTTGGGCCGATCGGGAATCGAAACCAATCTACCGCAATCATGGAAATAATTAGAGCAACCGGGAGGTCATTTATTAATTTACTGACGTAGCTTAATCTACTTTTTTGGACGGAAGTTAGCCTACTGACCATCCATATTCCAATCCAGAGCCCGCAGTTGCAAAACGCCGTTGCCAGATGGCACTGCTGAGCCCCAGGCTCCAAACATAGAACAAGTCCCTCTGGTCAATTCCCCCAGCATATGAATTCTTTGAATTTTCTGTAAAACATAATATGAACAACACATTTTAAAAACGTATTCTAAAATCACTTCATATAAAATTAATAAAATTGAATTGAATGAAAAAACCTCCGAACAATGATTTAAGAGGACATTTCCCTCATTCGAGGAAATATAAATTTGATAATGCTCTCAACAATGTTTCTCTCAGAAGTTTCTCTGCGCTTTGTTTGCTTTGAAACCAAAGATATTATCAAAGTTCGGGCGTCTAGTAAAACCGTTTGAAGCTTTAATTTTATTTTTAATGGTAAAAGCCTCACTTTATAGTCAATTCCACAGGCATCGCTCAGTCCTTTTATTTCCTCCAAAAAATAGCTCCCACTAAATTTCGAAGTAGCCAAGATCTCCAAATCACAGGCAGCTTCAACCCTGGAAGCTTGGCAACATAAGGTCAAATAGAAGAGGTTTTGCAGATACGTTTAAATGGTTTAATGCTGTAGTAAAAACCGAAGTAAACTATCGATAGGTTTATACTTTTATTAAAACAACTACTATTTGAAATACATCAAAGTTCGCGCTAAAAAAATCTCACCCAAAATTAGCTACATCTCTCAAGAACCATTCATGGAAGGTATAATGCGAAACAGAACCGTTTATAGCCTGGATCTAAAAAAAGTGATTTCCTTTGAGAAAATGACATACTGCAAAATAATACTCGGTAATAATCTTTAAAGCTTAATCTTTGAAAAGAGACTTGATTATGCAACGAAATTACCCACAAACGTTTCGTACCGTAACTCTATTTAAAACTCTATTTAATACGTAACCATATAATGCTGTTTTTTTAGGAGTCAAAAATAAAAATAAAAATAAAAATAAAATGTTCATTCATATAATTTCACAAATTTCAAACTGGGATTGTCATTGTAAATGTTGCAATTTCTGGATTGCAAAAAAACAATAATAATTTTTATCTGCTTTTTTGAAAACCATGCAGTTAAAGATTTCGGATCTTCGGCGATGAAGATTTTTCAACTCAAAATTTAAGAAATCTATTAATCTCAAAATTGATAACAGAATAATTATTTTATTGCAATAATTAGAATTTGCTTCTTTTAGAAGCAACTCATGCGCCAACATAAAATTCAGCAACTTTGAGAGAAATTTCCAACAAATTTTGCTAAAAAAAACAAAGCAGTTACCACTTGGTCTTCAAGATATTCCCAAACTTCGGTAAAAAATAAGTTTGCTTCTTTCTTTAAAAGGGTTCCGTGGGCGTATCCCATTTCATAGGGGGTACCTGAAAATAAAAGTAGTCATTAACCCGTTAAGTGCGCATGACGGATATATACGTCTTGATCGTTGCAGCTTTTCACAGCGAAGATTATTTTGCTTCTTGCACTTGGTATATTCTCGCACAAGCAGCAATTATAATCGATCGAGACGAGAAAAACAGCGAGATGCGAAATTAATTACGCACTGTAACTCGGATAACAAAATTTAATTCCGCACTTAACGGGTTAAAGGTTTTTTTTTCAATCAAAATGTAAAAGTTGCACAAAATTTAAAAAAATTTATTTTCTGAACTTTAATCAATTGCAATTGCTTGGTAAATGTCAACTTGGTATAAGTTCAATTTGTTTTTTTATATATTGTAGGCCTTTTTTCTCACTTTTTTTAAAAATTATTTATGAAGTGATACAAAAACGACTTACACAGTCGTTTTGATGAAACCGCTTGTCAGGGAAGAAAAGCTTGTTTTATTGAAACATATCGGAACAACAAACGTAGGAGACGAACCTCAACCGTTTCGATTACGGTCGCAACAAAAAATAAAAATAAAACGTTTCCACACATTTGACTACGCTAACAACTTTAACAACAAGATTAAACAAATTTAACCTACCCCACACATGAAGAACCTTCATGGCTGGATTGTCAGCTCCCAGGGAAAACAGTTTCCCATTTTTTGAGGTTCCAATCAGAGTTAGAGTTGCATCTTTAATGGGGTTTAAGTTGGGCTTAGCACCAGACTTTGGCTGTAAATATATTTTAACCGTATAACCAGTGATGGCTTTAATAGGGTGCGAACGGTGCGGCCGCACCAAGCCCCCCTAAAATACATCAAAAAGTACCCCCCTTCACAAAAAATTGCTCTATTTCCTCATAGTAGCACCAGGACGTTGATGGCATGGCAAAAAGAAAAGAAAAAATATTTTGAAAAATAAACGGCTTCCTAGGCTGCTGACCCTTTTTTTTTTAGAGATCGCTTTGTCTTACCATACTTTGAATCACTCAATGGTGGTCCCCCTAAATTGAATCACTATGCTTTCATATACTAAAAATGGCTTCAGCTACCTCTTTGTAGTACACTAAATAGTGGCCCCCTCACGTTTTTTGCACCGGGCCCCACTTTTTGTAAGGCCATCACTTCATATAACCTTACAACTTTTTGACCTAGCAATAATCTCAGTTTTGTGCAATATTGAAACGGATTTTAAACATTAAGATTAGAGTTTTCATTAATCTATCATATTGCTCCTGTTCTCCGAGCGGCTATTCAAGATTAATACAAACGTTCATGTAGTTTAAGGATCAATGTCATATCTTATATTTATTGTTTTATCTCACGAATTTCAATGGCAGAGACGTTAAACGTATACCAGCGTGGTCCAACTACGGGCCCGCGGAACAATTTTGCACAAGTCTTGTCGATTACAGGCAGCGGCAACCTTTTTTTCGGAGAACGCTATGATTTTGGGACGAAAATAGGAATTTCGGAGATCGATTCCAATTGAAGACCTTTTTTTTTTTTTTAGAGAACATCCTGAGTTTGGGAAGAAAATAGGAATTTCGGAGATCGATTCCAATTGAAGACCTTTTTTTTTTTTTTTAGAGAACACCCTGAGTTTGGGACAAAAATAAATGTTTTTAGCCAGTTGAGGCCCGCAAACTCAAATAATTTTGAAAAGTGGCCCACAAGAGTGCAGAAGTTGGACCACCCTGACGTATACAATGAAAAAATCAAATGATTGTCGCGAAAATTTTTAATTTGTGGATTTTGTTTTATAAAAGAAAAATCATTTAAAGCTGTTTGACAAGGCTGTCAAGCACAGTACAGTAAAATAAAGTGATTTTTCGATGACTATAGTTAAACAGAAATCAGTGCAATCAATATCGCCATAAAAAGGACACTTCAAACTAAGCCATGAAACAATTCTTTAAAATGTCATCTTATTTCGATTGTAATTCAGATTCATTTAAAAAGGTAGAGGGTTTTTACCGAAGAGCTTTTAACGATTTCGAGCTCTCCGGTGAAAGCCTTTTGGTGACTAAAAGACGAAACACAATTTCCTCTAAATTTACTTTGTGCTTTGGGCTTGCAAATTTGACTAAAATTTGAAATTTCTTACCCAGCCACAGCTCTCCCCTCTATCGTAAATCAAAAAAACAAGAAGAAAATTCCAAAAACTTTTCATGTTTTCAATTAAATCAATCAAGTTACTCCTATGTTATTCTTTTCACCTGTCAGTAATTTTTTTGACACTATTAGATCTAAATGTAAGATTTGTAATAAAGTCAAACACGATTTGTCTGCCATTATTTTTTTAAATAAAAGCTTTTTATTAAGCTTAATTTGTTAAAAAACCCAGTCGATCAGTTTAACCCTATTGGATGAAGATTTTAGGACGATTCTCGTGAAACGCATCTCAATTAAATTTTTTTTTTCAATAATGAAGACAAGAATCAGTCGAAAACTTTTCTTATTTTAATTAATCAATAATTTTCAATAATTTTCTATTAATTTTTATTCTTAAAATTTCACAGACTTGATAGAATTGTTAACTGATGATGATCTTGTGATCGAAATTGATTTTAAATTAAAATAAAATAAGTTTTTAATAAGTTTTGGACTGATTCTTGTCTCCTTTAAAAGCTTTTTATTGTTATTTTTTAGATAATAATAAAATAAATTAGTTCTTAAAGATGAGCATTTTATCTAAAAGGCATAAAAGAAAACTATCACCAAAATAATTTTGAGGTTGATATTTGGCCGATCGAGAAAATCCACACACAGAGCTAATTTTTCCCTAACCATCGAAATAATATAACGCATTTCAATAACAACAAACAACCAAACAAAGACCTGTACGATTTCTTTCTAGCCTAAATCATTTGGTAGTTCACTGCTTATTGATTATATCTGTCTATAACGCAGACTTTGAACAACCCGAATGAAAAAAAGAAAAATAATTAGTTAGAAAACAGCAGTAATCCAAGGACTTTATAAAAAGAAAAAAAGTTATTCATCAATTTTCAAAAGAAAGAAAATATTCGGATGTTGAACCCCAAAATAAGTCAAAACAAAGATAATTAAATTAAGAAGCAAAATTCTTCGTCAGACAGCTGCGTCAAACTGTTAAAGTCTCGTTTTGTGACTCTTGATTAAATTTGTAACGGCCAATCATTTTATTTATTTTTATTATTTTTATCTCTATATTTATCCTCCTGACTCGCAGGAAAGCGACGGAGGCGCTACACATAGGGTAAGCAATTACCCCGACCTGCTTCCGGAGATACCAAGATATTGCTGTCCGCTAGTAATTTAATAGAGATATGACTGTAATTTAGAACTGCTTGCCAAGACCACCAAGCAGGGGAAAGTGCCGTAAAGTGTCTTTCCCAAGAACATAACGGAATGACGCAAGTGGGTTTTAAACCGACACCATGTTGATCATCAACCCGGTGCTTTAACCACTGGACCACGCTGACGACAATTAATAGATGATATAAAAAGATTAGTTGCTGAGATTAATCTTATTAAACTGTTTGAAAAACTATTTGACATAAAAACTCAAAAATTCATCTTAAAAATTTTGAAATAGCTAACCCCATAGTCATAGCGTATTTTTCAATAATTTTGTACGGAAAAGCTCTATTATCATTGAAGAAAAAAAGTTGAAATCAAAAATGTTAAGACCGATAAAACTAAAATGATGGAAAAGTGACCTCCTGCTTAAGAACAACACAATAGAAGACTTATCTTCCTTTATCATCATTTTTTTTATAATTTTCATTAAATTTACATTATATTTTTAAAAACTCATTTATCAAAAGATAACAAAAACTTCTTTTTATACAAAGGTTTCTATCGTATTAAATTTACAGAAAAAAAAATTAAATATATAACGTATACAACTTGATGGTTGAATTATTCTTTATTAATACTAAACGGTCTTCTAACATCACTTTGTAATGCATTTACATAATAATCTGAATTAAATTTTTTATGTTTGTTAGTGTTTCCACCCACAAAGCAAAGTGTAAAAGGGCACCTATCACCTGATTTCAATCTTAATTCAAGCCAATAATGCGTCTGCAATTGATGGAGTTAAAATGATTGCAGTAATTATTAACAAAATGCAACAGTTATTGTTTGGTTTGTGAAGTTTTGTTTGCAGATGCAGCAAAGACAAACTAGCATTTAATGTTTTCATTGAAAATAAACTGATCATTTTTGATCTTTTAAGTTTGTTGAAAATTTAACAAATTTTGAAGTGATTGAATCTCTATAACTCAGACATGGTCAATTCAAACATTTTCATGAAGCCATTTTCTGAGTCGGAAAAATCTTTGTCGACAACTACAGGTACAGTGTTTTAATTAGAGCAAAGAGATACATGCTATGCTTCACAAAGTCTGTGAGACATTGTCACATTATCTATTTGATAATGTCTTAATGTGATCATATAGATAACAATGATGAAGGTCTCGAGATTAATTTTTTATGGTTTCGGTCTCAACCTTGTGCTGGTAATCTCGGTCTCGGTATCAAAGTGATGTGATCTCGGTCTCGTGTTTTTTAAGCTGGTCTGTTAAAACTGGACATTTTTTAATATGTTTGTTACTTGATGTTTTTGTGATGAATTTTTCAATTTGGTTGAGAACGACACTCAATTAACAGCTTTGCCGCAATTTGAAGTGGCAAAAACTTTGAATCAAATTATTATATAGTTTTGCAACTTTCTTACATTTATTTTACAGAAGATTTTTTTGTGATCAGGGCTATCTGCTACAACATAATCCGATTACAAAAAAATCTTATCTGAATTTTTCTTTCGGCAGCAAACGAATCTGGTAATGGTTTGACTGTTTTTACTCACAACCTTGCCTGAAATCGGTGCAATATTACAGTGACAAAACTTTTTTTTGTCTTTACTTTGATTTTAATGATTATTTCAAATTATCTCCCATGTGAACTTGAATCGAACCCTCCCCTTCAAAAGAAGTAATTACGTTCATCCTACGTATTTGGTTCTTAAATAAAACAAAAAAATTCTTGTTACATTTAACTCTTATTACACCATATTATACATTATACATTTATTAATTATAGACTGTTTGTACATTGATTAATTATCATTTGACTACCTTATTTATACATTTATTAATAATAACCCAAAATTTTTTATAAAGATTTAGATTTGGTGAACCTCTTATTTACAACGTTTGTTAACCCTGCAGTTTGTTGATTTAATTTTTCCATATTTATTTTTATGTTCATCTTGTTGTCTTGCCGAAAAGCGTAGAATGCGAAAAGCGTAGACTTAAAACAAGCAATTACTCAGACCTGCTTCCAAAGATGCCCAGATAGCCTATTATTGTTCAGTTAAAACTTTTATATTTGATTTAGTCTACGACTGAAATTTAGAACTGCTTGCCAAGACCACCAAGCAAGGGAAATATCCCGGAAAATGCTTTCCCAAGGACACGGCAAGATGGCGCGAGTAGGTTTTAAATCACAACTATTTTGATCAAAAAACAACGCTTCGAACACTCGACCACAACTTCACAACTCGTTTAACAACCGGTTAAAAAGTGGTGATTTATGAAATCAAGGGCATGTGCGCGGAAAAGAAAATGTCGGCGGTTAAAAGACCTTTCTGAAAATTGATGGTCAAAGGTTTATTGTAGCACTAAAATAGCTTAAAAATTGTTAAAATAAAGATTTTTTAAAATTAAAATAAAATTAGGGCTTGTACTGTAATAATTAGAAATTGAAAAGCAAAAAAAGATCTTTAAATTCATTTTACATTAGTCGCAGCGTGTTTAAACTTAGATTAAGAGCGTCGTGATCGACACCATCGCGGTTCAAAGCCTTCTCTCGCCATTCTCGTGCGACCTTGGAAAAACACTTTGTGACACTTTTCCTGCTTGGCGGTTTTAGCAAACAGTCTTAAATTTTGATCATACCGCTAAATATGAACTAAAAAAAAAAATAAAAAATTTTAACTGGACAGCAATACCTTGCATTCTCCAGAAGTAGGTCAATGTAATAGCTGAACAGTTTTGTTATGTATAGCGCCTCCGACAATTTTCTGTGAGTTAGGGAGTCAGAAGGATAAATATAATGATAAAATAATATTAAAAATAAATAAATAATTCTATTATTTTGTAAAATCTCTAAAAATGATTTTCTTTTTTCTTATTGCACCAGGCCTCTCTTTTGTAATTAAAAAGATATCACAGATTGATTGTGTTTTTATCTTCTAACCGTCCCCTCCCCTTATAACAAATTTGTGCATACGTCACTCTATACACCTAATCGCTTAAAACAAAATACAAAATTGCTTTAAAGTTAAACTAAGTGTTATTATGACGAGTTAGAAAAAGACAATGTCCTAAAAATTAATACAAACAACTTACCCAAAGATGCACGGAAACAGGGATAATACCAAATTGCATAATTCGTCGTTATTTTTAATCTTTTTAAGATGATTAATTAAACAAATTTTATTCAACCCAACCATTGCAACATGTCAACACAGATAACCGAGCTAATAAAATATTTGAATGAAATTTTAACCATTACCGTAATGACCGTGCCTTCAGAATTTTTGAGTTTTCAAACAAAAATTTTGAATGAATATCCTGCTTTTTTAAACATTGTTTAACCAACATGTTTTGCGTCTCACATAGATGATTCACTAATCACCGATTCCGAGAAAAAACTGAAATACGTCGATTATTTATTTTCATGTCATATTTATCCTCCTGACTCGCAGGAAAGCGCGGGAGGCGCTATACATAAAGCAAGCAATTACCTCAACTCTTCCAAAAATTTCAAGACATTGTTATCCGGTTGAAAAGTTATGACTGAAATTCTGAGCTGCTTGCCAAGACCGTCAAGCAGAGGAAAATGGCGGAAAGTTTTTCTTTAGAGGGCACAACAAAATGATGCCAGTAGATTTTGAACCGCAAACGTGCCGATCATGTTCTCCATCAATCATCAGGATGCCGACTCCTAAGCGGATCCGGGATTCGTACAAATATATCCGAGAATTATGTACGATTAGAAACGAACGAATATCTCTACTCATTGCATTCTTTATTTAAATAAATTATAATACGAACAATCACATGAAAACTACACCTTATTAAAAATGAACACAAATCAAAACAAAGTGCATAGTGACGTTTTAGTTAAAGAATACTTGAAGAATAAAATAACACTCGACAACGTTGCATATTTACTAGTGACAACATCACAATTATACAAAAATTAAAAACATCAGCAATGAATAAATTACATGTAATGAAAAACATCAACCAACTTGCTGGATCAAAGTCTTTTCAATCAAATCTAAAAGATTAAAACAAAGAAACAAAATATATTATTACAACATAAAGACCTAAGTTAATTCTTTTTAATTGGATGAAAATGGTTACGAAGCACGAGTTTATATTAACATTCCAGAAAATTCCACGTGTAATAGCAATGCTGGAATATGGTAGTGATATAAACAAAACACTTTTCATTGAACTTGCTGTATACCAGAATTGTGGAAATCGTTGCATCTAAGCCAGTGGTTCTCAACGTGGAGCCTGGAAAAATTTTAGTTGGACACGAGATTTAAGACATTAAAAGCCAATTTTGGTGAGAAAATACCGGGGGCGACGAGCAGAAGCGTTAGCTAAAGACTTTGGGACGAAAATGAATAAATCAAAAACAATTTCTAAGTACTTTCACTAATATTCTGGGCAAACTCTATTGCCTCCCAAATATTTTTTTGGCTGTTACAGCTATATATCACCAAACGGAGGACATCAAAATTTTAGAAGTGATTAGGTGGGGCATGGCCATAAAAAGGTTGAGAAAACACTGCGCGTGTGTGCGTGTGCGCGCGCGCACAAACGTGCTACAACTAGTGCACATAAAAATATGTGCGCACACAAGATTGTAAAATGGAGACCTTTTTTTCAGAGATCACTACGGTTTTGAGGCAAAATCGAGAAATCAGAGTCAACAATATAAGTTTTACTTTGCAAAAACAGAGTAAAGTTTGCACACAAACACAGCCAAAAATTACAGGAAACATTGGTTGTGAAGTCGGAAAAAGTGTTTGTGCAGTCACAACATCTGAAAAAACAACTACGTTCTAAAACCCATGACTCCGACTCGACAATTGGAAGGTTTAATTTAGCGTAAAGCAGAATCTTCCAAAACAATAACGACTCCGACTCTCCCCTAAAACTAGCAACTCCGAATTTATAACCTGCTTTATACGCCGAAGTTATCACAAGTTTGCGGTTTCTCCATCCTTGAAAATGGGCAACAAAACCACTTCGATAGCACAGTTGCGATGAGGGCAGGCTGGTGTGAAACACTTGTGTTGTTGAAAATAATTAAAATAAATCAAATGTTTTAGAAAAGGTTTCCGGACCTGGTGAGGTTTCTTTTTATGGGTGGTTTTCTTTACTCACCTTGCTCAGTTGAGCTAAATTCCCATCTTGGCTAGCTGTGCCACCCGTCATCATTACGCAGCCTAGCCATGCACTGGTTATTTAATCGCTCAGGTTGTTTGATAATATTATTATTATTTAATCTTTTTTCTTTTTCATTTCTAATATCTTGATCTGATTAAGGTGTTGCGGCCATACTTTCTACTGTCTTGTACTTTCACTTTCTGATTATCTTATGCATGTTTTAACGTTTGACGTTGTGTTGCTTCTTCCTTTTCTTGATCTTTTCAATACTTATAATTTTTTGTGTTAAACTGTATAATAATGATCGAGAATAAAAATGAATGAATAAATGTTACTTCAATTTATTCTAATTTTACTACTTCGTACAAACAACGACACAAACTAACAAAATATCAAAGACGTATGCAAACTCCGTAGAGCTACAGATACCCCCCGGCGGATAAGAAAAAAAAATTAAATATAGAAATTCCCAAAAATACAATTTGCAGGAGTACCAAAATCTATTACTTAAAGGTAATATAAATATTATTATTATATAGCTGTGCTCAATATATAGCCAAGCCTGGAAGATTAACAGTCAACATTTATGACAAAACACAAGCTGATCGGACTCACCAACGCTAAAAAAACGTTCCTCTTCCGGAATTCTTTTTTCCGCTTCTTTCATGAAATCCAAAAACGTGTCAAACGGAGGAAAACCGAAACTAGAGAATTCCCGATGATCAAGAAGTTGCTCATCTGGAATACGGTGATAATTAACAGGGAAACTTTACCGGATTGCCGGCTTAAAAAGTGAAAGTTTCATGAAACTCAAAGCAAGATTTTTATTAACAAGAATTACAAATGCGTGCAATGAAAGTTTTACAGTGGACCCCAAGAACATTTCGTTTTAAAAGCCAAACTTAAACCCAATAAGAAAAATTATTTTACACTAAAGCTTGACGACGGGATCACTTCTGAAGTGAGCATCGGCAAGTAATTCATGCACAGCACAGGCTGAGATATTGTAATGCTAACCGAAGTCTATTTTGGTAAAAACGACTCGCGCCATTTTGTCGCGTACTTGGGAAAAACATTTTTCGGCATATTTCCCTTGCTTGGTGGTCTTGGCAAGCAGTTTTAAATTTCAGTCGTAGGTTATCTCTACACAAGACGAAATAAAAATCAAGAGTGTTGGGCTTTGTACGAGTGTAACATGGGACTGCCGTATGGTCATAAGCTAAGAAGATTTCAAGCTTTTTTTTAACAGAAAAGTCAAAGTATTATACATACAAACATCAAGTAGAAAACTGTGGATGCAAATTTCAAGCAATTGTTGGTTTTACTCGGATTGCTAACAAACCAACAATTACAAAAAAAACTTGATTTAGTCGACCTCTGTTTAACATGGTAATCACGTGACAACCGTGTTTCGTAGCGTTTTTACCCGATGTCGCCGAAGGGTCACGGAGCAGGGAAGCCCTCCTTCCCTCCTTAAACTTGTCGGGATTCGAATGTTGGAGAGAATTCTAAATAAACAGACACGTTACTTTATGTTTCAACGTCGTAAGTTTACACACCGGGGGTAGGATGGCTGTTGGATCACACATTTTTTCTTACTTTACTCTCACACGAAACAGTCGAACAATATCGTAACGAAAAACGTTTTAAAAATTAAACCAAACCCAAGCGCATAAGCCATTGAAAACCCAGGCTTCCGTTGCGAGGATGACTGATGAGCAGAGTCTATTGATGTGATAGCGACAGATAGAACTGATTTGACTCACTTCTGTTGAATACGACCTTGGTTTTTTAGAGGAATCAGTGGATGTCGCTGTACCTTCTTTAACTCCGCGCGTGTATAGTTTCTAAAAAAACACGAGCTGCACTTCCATCGTTGCATCTGCATTCTTTTGAAATGATTTACTTATTTTTTTGTATTTGATAAATAGAACAATCAAAAAGCTTCAGAATCGATAACCTCAGTTGTATATAAGTTTTGCTGTCGATTAAGTGTCCTTGGAAACGACAGTTTATGCTGAGTTGTTCTGCATAGCGATTTCAACAACTTAGCAATCCAATAAAATCGCTTAAAAAAAACATAAAGCAATAGATCTACCACGGAGCAATGCATTGCAACCTCCTGAAGTAGTCTAACAAAAGTCAAAACATATTTGAAAGAATTAGAAAAGACCGAGGAACCAAATGGAATAAAGCATGATGGAAAACTTTTTTCAAATAAAAAAGATAAAAACTTTTAAATAAGCTGAAACAAATTTGAGCGTCGGTCTGAGCCAAGAGAATAAGTTCAAGCCTACAAAATAATTTATCAGCAAAAATTTCTACAAAATACACAAAAACTCTACGATACTAACAAGCAACACAATAATCTGGCGCCACCTTCAAATAAGCTTTCGTCAAGAGCAACTCTGACCGGGCGCCGCGCCAACTCGATAAATCCGCCACCGACGCCAGGTTGCCGTCAGCTCCGAGACGAGTGCGTCGCAAAACCTCCTCAATTACTGACCTGGATTGTATGGCGATAGTTAGCGTTAGATAAAACTCTATCTGTGATGTCATAATAATGCTGAGATATGATTGGTGCCAGAAAATTTAAACACGTGAAAGTTGTTTAATGTTTACTTCATTTCTTGGGAGTTTAATTGTCGGCAAGAAAAACTGCGCAAACAGACTGGTTTCTAGGTTCTTAAACTTTTTGAGACCTTTTTCACGCAAACAAAACTCCGCGCTCTCTCCTCCTCCTGATAACAAAACTCCTGTTATTTTTCATGCAAGCAAAAGTTGCCCGCTTCCTCATGCGAGCAGAATTCGCGGCCCCCCCATGACATATCAGAAGGGAACACTTACCCGAACTCTTCTCGGTCGCCTAGTTCGTTGAGAACTTTGTCCACGAACGCAGTGGTCAGTTGAATCACTCTCCTGTCCACGTAGTTAAAGAAGCATTCAGAAAAGCGATTGATATTCTCTGTGGTGAGAAGATTTGTATCTATAACCATAAGCTGAACATAAGCGCCATAAATACTTTCAAACAACTGAACTGAAATCAGTTCTGTGCGTTTTTTGATTGCAAACGTCAAAAAAGCAATTGAAAGAATTCCATTTAAACACTTTCAAAAGCACTGTACTAAATTCCAAAAATATAAAAACAATCACATGGTTATTGTTGTAACCAGGCCGCAACGTAATTACATTAATTACATAATCCTATTAATAATACCGATGTTATTATTAATAAAATCCTGTTTAGTGTTCATACAAAAGTGTGCTTAAACAACTTCTCGCATCAAGTTGAAAATCATGTTTGATCGAAAAAAACTTACTTGACAAACATGGGCATCTGGCCAATAGTGATCGAAACGTGAGACACGTGATCAAGGTGTGAAAGCCATTGGGCAATGGAAAGCACGTGACTTCACAAACCAATTGAAATTGATTCAAGGCATAATAACGGTTTTGGTCGGATGAAGACGCACGAACATATCTAAAAAAATCTTCTTACATACAGCAATAAAGCTAAATAGAGGTGTTAGAATTCGAAAATTTGCTGGCATCTTAAGACATATTTTACTAAAGCAAATTAAACAAAGTTACATAAATGCTTATAATGTATTTCTGTAACAGAACTATGAATTTGCAAAGCTAAAAACTTCTCTTAACATAGTTGGTAAATTCCACGCAAAAGCAGTGGAACATTGCTTCACAGGCACGTACTTTCTTTCAGCATAAGTACATTAGAAAATCTGTAGCATTTGGTAAAATAAGCAGGCTGCTGCGCTACCGTTTGCGGCATCAAGGGCAAAGTTGTATTTCTTGTTTAATTGCGGTTTAAGTATCAAGCTGCATTTCTAAGTCCCAGCAATGATTACAGCCAAGAAAAATAGTTTCTTGATTTGCTTTTCCTGCTCTCAATTCAATCATTGATTATCATACCGTTTTACTTGAGCTTTCGTTCTGTTTAATTTTTAAGGATACGTGGTATCGATTCGCACTCCCCCAGTGACAAGAACAAGTTGAAAAAACCACAAACACCAGAGTAATGGAAGGGTTTGGGTTTAAAGTTTTTTGGGTTAAGGGTAGAGTAAGAATTTCTTAAGCAGTTGCATTAAACTGAATTAAGCAGAGATTTCAACTGTTTTAAAACGATTACCAAAAATGCCGAGTTCCCATTCAAAATAAAGTTAATCTGAACAAATATCAACCGACGTCTCAATTCCGTAACTCACAATGGCTTGTCCAGGTTCCTGACCCCAAACTTCATCATTATCAAGGACAGGACCCGATGGACGGCTTGGATTTGGGCATGAACATAATTGCGCGCCATCAGTTGAAGATCTTCGGGCTCGACCGGTTGGCAGCGCGCCAGCAAGTGGTCGCACAACTTGGTGTAAGTCTGAATGTATTTGCTTCATTCATTAAAATAAAACTTTTAACACTAATAACGAATAAATGCTGAAGATGATCAGCGGGATGGCAAGAAATAAGTCATCGCATCACGTGACACTCACGAGGACCAGCAGGTTGTCCGACTTCACATTCTTTTCCGATCCGTCGAGAAACTCGAGCCAGGTCCCGGGACATTTGTCCAGCGACCGGAGCAGCTCGTCACGTGACGATGACGCACCACCACTGGATGAAAGGTTGCTGAAAAGCAGTCCGTTTCATCATGGTCAAGTTAACAACTATATAAAAATGCAAATATGCATCTTTCAAGTAGCTTTTAAACAAATATTCTATTTTTTGTAATGCCAAAGACAATTGAACGGTTTCAATTTTGAAACCAAGCAGCTGTAAAATACAAAATGAAGACAGTTGGTCGTACAAGTGCACGTAAAATTTTTCTAACAAAAGCAATGTACAGTCAGTTTCGAAGAATATACCTTCGCAATTTCTTGCTCAATCTTTTCTGAAGGACGGTGGATTGATTAAACACTTTCTTCTGGTTAACGATTCCTTTAAAAACTTTAATCATAATTTCAAATAAAAAAACATTGTACTATATTACTAGTTTTGACATAAACAAGCATTCATCACTTCATAGCTAGCAGAACAGATCAACACATAAGAGGAGGTCACGTGGATTATATTAAAAACAATGTTAATTTTTACACAACTTTATCTCAATAAAATTACAAATCATTAAATTCCACCTTCCCAAATAACAACATAATTATTTTACTCAGGCATTCCATCTAACTACACAAACATAAAATACATTTATAACCACTTATTACAGACATCCAATTATTACAATGGATGTCAATGCTTATTTGCCAATGCTGGGTATTTGAAAACTGCAGACCATAGAGAAAAATTAATGGAAGACATTTGGCTTCATTCCAATCACATCACACTAAACACGAACACATATGCAAGTTTACCACCCAATTAAACGCACCTGTCCATAACAAGAGTTAAAAAATTATAAGTTGCGCTCAATTGCGCTGCGCATCAAAGATTAAATAAATTAATTGTGCTTTATAAAGTCCTATTTTGCAAAAACGCAATCTACTTTGGTTGTTTATCATTGTAGGCGATTGGAAAACTGATTAGGCTGCGCTTATGATTTGAAAAAGTACATTACATTTTGATTGATTTAAAAATCACGTTTCGTTGCGCTTAATATAATTTTGAAATAATTTATTTGCGCTTTACATGGATTTCAAAATCGGATTACGCAAGTTTCGTTGCGCTTTACGTAAAATTAAAAATACATCGCGCTTATTGCGCTGCACTTTTCTAAAGTAAGAAAAAATGCCCACCTCTGAAAACACAAAACACCACTTACCATCAGATACCTAACAGAACATGTATAACGTTTGACTTCAACATTTAACACAATATCACATCTTTAAAAAGGTGACACAATCATCCTTATTCCAAAAAGAAATAAAGATATCTCATCTCTCGCCAATCGCAAAACACAAAACACTACCACCATACATTAAACTTTTATCGCCTAAACGGATTCAAGCAAACACCACACTAACTGCTTTACACAAGGATTCAATCTGATAATTTTATCAGTAAATTAACCAGAAAAAAACAAGACCATTCACAATCGCTACGATTGAAACCTAAATGAGGGTAAGCTGCCTCCAAGTTGTCGAGCTGGTTTCTGATGCAATCTAGGTTATATGGAAGGCTTGAAGAAGGTTCGCACGCGTTTTTGGAACGGATCCAAGCGGTGCTGACGCTTTCTTGGATTTCGTCATCGTCGTCACTGACGTGAAACGACGCGGTATTCCACGAATTGTAAAGCAGTTGCGTCACAAACTGAACAAAACCCTCGAAAACATTAGAATGAATTCGACAAAAAGGCCGGAAGTAAAGAGGGGAGGTGCAAGAGAAAAAAAACTTAGTTGACGCTCGGAAGCAAATATTAATGTTTGATTTAAATACAATAGGAAACCGCAAGTATGATTGAAAATAAAGCCCGTTACTTTCAGCTTGTAATTTCGATTTTTCAAAGTCACTAACAGCAAAAATACTCTAAAATTTTATAAACTTTACATTATCATAATCACGGTTTGTAAATCAGTGCTATGGAAATCATGGTCGAGTCTGTGGTTTCAAAAATTTAAAATAATTTACGGTTTGAGTGATTTTTTACCGATTCGATATCTTCTTTGAGACTAACTTCAGTTCCAACCGACTCAAAAACCGAACCGTCGGCCTCTCGTTCCCTGGCAACAAACGAATGTGTCACTGCGCATGCGCAAACAACAACAATTAGCTTTCAAAATATGTATGGCAAACATACGGGAGCACTTTGGGTTGATCATTTAAGTTGCCAGACTCATACAAGAGCGTTTGCATACACTAATCTAGGAGTGAATTTTCTGACAATTACAAGCGACGCGCCAAGCTCAGTTTACTTCCAGCTGTGAAGTTTTTCCGTAAAATCATTTTTTTGTTTCAATAATTAAAAATGAAACGTTTTATGACACCTGTAACATTGGAAACTGGAAAAAATTGACACAAAAAATATTTAAACATTTACTCAATAATACTGAAAGACGTTACTTCAGGGTGATGAACTTGTGAAGGACAGAGGCTGGCAAAGTGACCGGAAATAACCCCAGCAGTAAAGAAGGAACTCCGACAGCAGGTTCAAGTAAATTCAAATAAGTAAACGCTGAAAATAAGCAGCACATTGAAGTGTCGCACGAGACGCCAAAGACGATTATGCATTCATAAGCATGCCTCTTATCCTACATCATTTAACAATTAAAAATATTATTCCAAGCCTAACTTGTCGCTGCATACAGCCTTAAGATGACCTCAAATATATCTGACTATTTCATATGCCACTTGCACTTTCGAACTCATAAAAGGTGTCTTATCGAAAATTGCACAATCTTCCAATCCTCTTGATTCTTATAATATCTCTTTTGTTTAAGTTTTTTTTATTTTTCCAAATGTGTCATTTTTTTTACTTGAGTCATCAAACTATAGTAGACGTTAAAAATCTAATACAAAACATCTTATAGGAGTAACAAATAAGCAAAGACATTTTAGAGCATCGTATATTAATTGATTTGTTGCAGACAAGCACGAAAAATAAATCGAACATCTAAATCGAACATCTCCGTTGAATTACGTTCGCGACATTTGGTGTAGCTTTTAAAAATAAACCAAATCAATGACATTTTTTCAGTTAAACGTCATTATCTATACATCTCAAACTTGGAAATAAGATCATAGGAAAAGAGATTTTAAGAATACTAGCGTTAAATTTTAACGCTGTACATGGTTGTTGTTGAAATGGTTTTGCGGAAAAAAACGCGTGAAAACAGAAATCACGCGTCCGACGGCGCGATCAAGTTACCAACCAATAAAAAGTTGAGAAAGCACAACAGTGACGCCGCGATCTGTTGGATCCTTGCACACGTAGCGAATCACAGTGGAAAGCCATTTTTCAGTCGAGTCGTCGTATCTCGACATCCAGACTGCTTGTCGCGTAAGAAAGATTCTGTTACGTTACAGAAACAAATTGTAGTGTCGCGTTTGAAATAAACCGTTAAAATTAAAATATAAAAAATGAATTTCTGAAAAATAAATTAAACTTAAAATAACAAAACGGTAAGTTTTACTTTTGTATTTAATCGATTCTTTCCCATAGAAAGATGTCATCAAACAATCTAAAAGATTAACTTTGCAAAATTATGTTTTACCCTGTAGAATTTCAAGCATATATATTTACATACTTGTAGTTGTAAAGGATTATCTACCTGTTTTGCAGGGTTAGATCTTTGGTAAAAAACAACTTTGCGAATTGATCGCAGTCGAGGAAAACAGTGACGAAAGATTTCGATTTCGCGTCGTAACAAATCGAGTTTTGACGGCGTACGTCAGCTAGTGTCGAATCCAAAGTGTCGTTCGAAGACCACGACATGTTGTCGTCCAAGTAACCAGACGTATCTGGCAACTGGTTGGGCATTATGTACTCCAGTGAGGTGCCGGCCAGACTGAGACAACTTGACTCTGGAAAAAACAGTTGATTTTGACACGAATTCGAGAGGCAGTTAATTTTTTTTCGTTTCTTCTCATGTTTTTTTGTTTTTTGGCTTCGAAGCTTTTAAGTCTTTTTAACAATTTCGGTTGTTTAACATGTTTACTGCCATATAAAAAAAAGAAATCTTCCAAAACTGCTACTTTCAATCTATATAAGAAAAGATGCTATGTTATATTTCAGATACGGTATTGCTCCTTGGTAATATATCACGCGAAACCAACAATCCGAATACACTCGAGTTAAACAGCTTGAAACAAATGTTACACCACGAGCATACTCGTGGATGGCAGCCAACGTAAAAAGTTTGAAACTGAACGACTACGTCAGCAACAATAGTGTGAAATAAATGAAGATGCGACTACGTAGTCAATAGAAAGAGTTTGTTGTTTTACTCGTCATGAAGAGAAATAAAAGAATGGACACAAGCAAGGTAGAGCTTTAAGAAAAACGAAATCATCAATTAAACAAGAAACTTTATATCAAACTTTGGTCTAATTCAGATCAAACGAAATCTTTCATTATATTAGCTTCATGCACCAAAGCCTGCAAAAAATTTGAGACGCATATTTCTGGACAACATTGCGACTGGAGAAAACATGTGTTGGGTGAAACTGTCGCAAAGGTAGCAAGTTGTAAACAGCTGTGTATCAAATTTGACCGCCTGAGACTCAACGATGCCTACAACCCCAAAGTGAGGAACGATAGACACTACTGTACACTAACGGAGCAATTGTACACTCTGCACCGTAACACACTATTGAAAACTATAAAATTGGAAATAAAGCAGCATGTGACAACATTGAGTGTAAAGTGGTAAGAATTTTGCAAACAATCGCTGTGTTTACATAGAGCTGAACATTGACATAGCATAGCGTTTTGGCAAACATCAATCGTAAATGTTGCAGTCAACATTAAAAATTTTAAGGTCGCCAAAATACTAATTTACGCTTTATTCCGATCGTAGCATTTAATTATTTAAGCTGTGTATCTGTCATTGTAAGAGCAATAAAATCTATTCACTCAAGCATGTGATGCTTCTTAGTCGGCTCCAAGACGCCACAACTATACGTATAGCTTCATGCAGAAAGTAATCAAAAGCAATAAGTTATAATTGCATCCCAGTGATTAGCTCTTTCCGTCAACATTGTTCAATTAAAGAAAAAATTGGCTAAAAACAAGAGTCAAGCTTTTACTAACGTAGGTTATTGAGTAGCGGGGATTAGATGTTGGTCGAGCCAAAATTGGGTTTCTTCATCCGGGACAATCAAACCTTGCATATCTCGAGGTGCTCTTAGTGCGCTTAGATATAGAAGGCAGGCCAAAATAACGTGGTCGGCGTTTTATTTGAGAGCGACACAGTGGAAAAATTTTTTCGATAAAATTGTAAATTTACAAGCTATTTAGTGTATGTAAAATAGTGGTAAACGGACGAAAAAAAATACTTTGAAAAATCAATTTTTGTAATAACTGGCTGATCATGGCGCAGAAACAAAAAAATTAACTAAAATTCTTACATTTCTCTAACAATTTAACTTTATTTGATCGCCAAACTCGTATACAAGAACAAATCGACAATTATATTAGGTTTTAATTGTCCAACATTATTATGGCAGAAAAATTAATTATTTACGAGTCGAGATAAAACTATGTGAGCGTTTAGTAAAGAATTAAAGTTGGGTCTGTCCTTAATACCACCATGTATAGAATAATAACTGCTTTGGTCACGACGATAACAACAACAAACTGTTCTTATAAATTACCAGCCAAGATATTACATTAAACTTATTCTACAAAAACAAGAAATACTATCAGCAAATCATAAAACTAAAGTACGTAACCGCACCGTCCAAAGACAAATGATAAAGGCCAGCATTCATTTGAGCAGTATCCGAATTTAAATGCTGAACCTCATAAACATGGATGTAAGAACCGGGACAATGAACAACAAGATTGTGACCCAACGCATAGAATGAGACGGCGCTCATTGCGTCTCCTTTCTGTCGAGAAAAAATACAGCAAAAAAATAAGATGCACAAGATCGAATTAAAAAAAAACAAAACTGATTCTTTATTCTTTATTACGCGCATGTAACAACACATATGAATATGTCAGACAGAATAGTTAGCGATACATAAAAGAGATTTGAACATAAGATGAAATAAGTTATGATGATCCAACGAGTTCGTTCTAAAGTGGTTTTAAAACACAAGTGTTTTTGTAGTCGCATCAAAAAATTAATTCGAGCTCGTGCTCAGTTCGGGGTCAAAGGTTCGGCTGAAGGACCTTTGGATAAATGGACATTTGGCCCAAAATGTAGTAAACGTATCTACCGTTTATCACGTTTGTTTACAGTATATTAGAGCACATGACACAAAAATACATGTATATCATTTTTTTTACAAAAGACATTAATTAAAATATTTTAAAAAATGAACATGTGTTTTGAATTACCGTAGATACTCGACTATAAGTCGACCTTGAGTATAAGTCGAGGTAGAAAATTTACTAGATTTTGAAGAAAACTTGTTTTTTTTATTTTTTTTATTGACCCGTCTATAAGTCGAATTCATTTTATCTGTCAAATTTTTCTGAAAAAAACCTCGACTTATAGTCGAGTATCTACGGTACTATTATAGTTATGTATTTTATTTTCTAAAACTTATTCTTACTGTTTTTTTTATTGATTTTTTTTCCTGCAACAATCATCTTTTTAATCAAATGAGTTTTACTAGAATACGCTTAAAGCCTAACTTACTACTTACGTTGGTTTACTACAGTTTGGGGCAAATGTTCATCTGGCAAATTTCTGTCAGATGTTGGCCAAATCTACATTTGACTAAATGTCCGTCAGTCAAATGTCCATTAGGCCAAATATCTGTCGGTCAAATGTTCGGGAGCCGGTCAGCAACCTTTTGACGCTCGCGGCACACTTACACCAGAGTGAAGGATTTCCCGGACTTTATTGTCTCGGGATTTTATTATCTTCGAATTACAGGAATTATTTATGTAGAATGTACGCGGCCGTACCAGCCAAAAAACGTTTGGAGGCAATATAATTTTTTCCAAATTATGTCGATTTGCCCGAACACGACAGTACTTTACAGAGATGGTAAAAAGTCACACATTTTCAATTGAAAATTCGATGAAGACTAAAAAAAACATCATGACATTAAGTCTGTATCAAATATCTCCATTTTTGTCCAACATGCAGGAGAAGACTATAAATAAGTCTTAACTTTCAATAACAGATCTACACTTGCACTATCGCATGATTTATATATGCATATTTTTTTAATGTCATGTGATCTACCCACACTGACTTTGTGATTTCGAACGTTTGTCCGGGATCCTGGGACATAAACCCTAATGAAGACAAAGCCTCTACAAATAAAAGTGAAAACCTAGTTTTGTCTTTCCTAGACTCTTAAAACGTTTTATTAACCAGGTCCCTTATGTCATGCAGAGAACTAACCTAAAAGGCAACTAGAGACCATAAAAAAAGTCTTCACTTGTTTGTAGTTGTTTAACTTGAAACTTCTGGGCTTTTCTGCCCGCAAATTGAAGTTTCTGACAAAGATAACTATTGGAAACGTTTAGCTTTTTGGTCGCTGTTTCCAAAAACAAACATTTTTTCTTTTTTGAATAGTTTGTTAACATTACCGTTTTCCCGCGGTACACTGGTTGCGGAGCACTGATCTAGCTGAACAAAGATCTACTTATAATTTTTATATCAAAAGCATCAACTTGTATCACATAAACCTCTTTTAACTATCCATAAAAATAAACAAAACCTTACGTTAAATTTACGCTTGATCTTAACATTTTTGTTCAGTACAACGACGTTGTAAGCCCATGTCGGTAAATGCTCCACAGAAGGTAATTCTTGCCAGCATAAGCAAAGCAGGCCTAAAAATCAATTTACGGTTTCACCATTTCGTTAAAAAATATTTATGACCTAGCATACGTTTTTAATAATTTAATATTACCGAAAGCAAAAAAAAACAGAGGCTATTTAAAAATCATTAAAATTTTATACAAAAATTCGCTAAAAAACTGCTAAACATTTATTTTGAACCACATACACAAACACAATGTCATCATTTGCCAAACGACACAATATAGTAATTTTCTTATCTTACTGTATTTTTAATAAACTTTTTTTTTTTTAATGTAAAAAAGATGATATCAAGCAATCCTTTAGCAATCGTATTATAACGTAATATTGTAAAAGGAGATTTTATTTTGCAAACAACCAATAACTAAACCAAAATTTACGATCTTATAAAAGCTCAGCAATAAAATAAAAAGAAACAACGCTTATTTCTATATTGCGATAATGATTATGCAAAATTAACATTGCTTGATTGCACAAAACCTGATTCATGTAAAAGACATAGTTTCATGTTCAAATCTCGACTCGACACTGTTTGATCAAATTCCATTTGTTTGCCAGCGCAATCCTTTCCAGGCATTGACGAGATCTCAAGGTCAACCTGAAAAAAGAGTTGATTTCTACAGCAAACACATATGGAATATACAATACTTAAAACTTACACGCCCCAATGCCTATTATGCTTGACACACACACACACGACAGTAATCTCCTCTTTAACTGTAGTCAAGTACCAACACAACACAACACCATTAGTCTGTGGAAAAGCCTTTGAAAAGTCAAAAGCAGAAGTCATCCAAGAGTGGGAATCTCTAGATTAACTTCTTTAAAGGGTTAGAGATAGCTACTACACGATATCTTTGGAGGAGGCAACAACAACAACAACAACAACATAAGCAAATTGTGGCAAGCGAATAACAATTTAGCAATAAAATGAGAGAAAAGAGTACAAAATATGCTTTTGCAAAGTTTTGTGAAAGATTTCAATACACGGTTTTATATGTTTACAAGCCAAAACAATATTTACCCAAAATAGTATTCACGTTTCATATCATATAAATATATTTTACAACTTTTAGATAATTTTTATTTCTTACTTTAACTTCCAAAACTCGTTGACGCAGCATATCAGGAAAAAATTGAACGCAGGAAAATATATATGAAGATGATTCCTAAAAACAACAACATATCAAGCTATATCACCAATTTAAGAAGATTCAACCATAAATGATAAACAGGTTCTCGAGTAAGTTGTTTAAGAAATTCTTTCTTCAACGACAGTAATGAACAAAACAGTGAAATTTAGTTTGTCACTTCTAGAAAAAATAATAAAAATTAAAAAATAAGCCTACACGTCACAACTTATTTTCACATTGTAAACAAATACAGGGGCTAGTTTTTTGTCTCTTTAAACTGTTAATACTGTTTTACCTAATAAGCAATATGTTTGACTGAGTAGTTCCTAGAAAATTAAGTACTTCCGGAACAAACTACCCAGCAGCCGTATTTTCAGTACAAAGAAATGCCATCAATACACCCAAACACATAGTTCTACAATAGACATAATTGTGTAACAAATGAACCCAAAATAATCTACCCTTTCGCAAACAAACACGCACAATAATAGATTGATAAAGCCACTGACAATTCGAATGTAGAGCTTTAGAACTTCATTTGCTTCATTAGCACACTGGTTTATCAAGTGATTTTTGTTTATTGACGTGGCTTTCGGGAATGTTAAAGCGGCAGACTCGCAATCAAGTTTTGAAGTTCAAACCAAAGGCAAAATAAATCAAAGATTTATACTTAAACCTATGAGACTTCGTATAATACAGCAGTTAAATATTTGGCAAAGAAATGTCTTCGACGAATTGACCAAAACCTACAATTTCTTATGAAAGTGAAACAACTTAACGATTCAAAAAACCGATTGATTTTTAAAGTTTGTCCTTAGTTTGGCTTCCATCCCGTTATATTGATTAAATAGCCATTTATATTGATTAATATATAGCAGAGGATCTTATTTGGAGATCCTCAAAACCCATTAATTTACACACAGAAAAACAGGTTTAAAGTTATAAGTTTCCAAATTTTTATACAGGTTAAAAATAATAGCTCTATAATTAGATCTTTTTGACAATTACCGATTTTTCACTTGATTTCCGAATTTCATTGCAAGGAACCAAATAATAGAGTCTTTGCAATGCTTGATCCCATTGGCTCCACACAACTTTTTCTACCAAAACCTTAACAAGTATTTATACGATGTAAAAATCATTTCACAGACCATTGAAAGTGAAGCTAAAGATTTAAGCAAGAAGTTTCGCACCAAACAAAAACGTTTAATTGCTGCCCTATCTTGGTCATTCAAACAAAACGGGGCGCAAGAAAACATTTAAAAAAGGGTAAATATGAATATTATTTGACAATTTTTTTGTACTTAGAAACCAGCTGAATGATTCAAGAAAATTGACAGCAGCTAGAATGAAGGTTAATGATAAAAAACTATTTTACGATAGATAACCACTATTTGCCTTTCAGAACTCAAGAGCGCCACTTACGAGTCAAGTACTGGGATTGAAAACTGTTTTATCGATATTGAGTAGAAGGATGAAATTAAACTGAAAATTTCATTAAAGAAGTTATAATTAACCTAAGACCAATAGTGGAATGAAATACCTCTGACTGGGGTTTCCCGTAAATCCGGCTGCAGTGGCTTTTCTTTTGAATAGTGAACCTCTTTCCGGCAACATTCAGATCGGTTTGAGTTGAGCTGGAAGATTCATCTTGCAGAACGAAGCTGTACAATCCTTTAACCGCAAATTTTGATCAAAAAGACACGAATCTGCAACTCCGTGTAAACGCAAACTATTTCAGGCCGCGAGAATTCTGAGAATTTGCACAAAAAATTCGACGGGAAAGAATTTAGCAATTGGCCTTCGATTTACTCAGACAATTTAAAACTTCGACTGCTTGGCAAAATTAACCGACAATCGAGGCATATAGAATACTTTGGTAGCGTATTTGAGTCGATAAAGAAGTTTTTAGACAACATAATCTTTTTTAGTAGAAAAGACTACACTTAATTCCACAACTTGATGTATAATTTCATATTTTCACACGAAAAGTAACTTTATTTAATATATTAATCACAAACTTTTGTTTAAACTTTGAATTCGTTTTTCCTATGCTTTAAGCATTGCTATTCCTATGTTTTAAGAAAAGCAGTGACCGCAAAAATAAGAGCTGGATGGCCGAGGTATAAGGATGTTGCAGGTGTGTTGTGCAAGAAATGTTTGTCAATAAAGTTGAGGGGACTTGTACATAAAATGCATATCAGAAGTGCACTGAGTTACAGAGCAGAATTGCCAATAAAAGTTAACAGTAAAGAGATTGGAGTCCACCCAAATGAGACTGCTTCGAATAATATGTAAAAAGACACTGAAAGATAAAGTAAAAATTGAGCAAATACTGAAAATGATTGGTGTTTTCATTGAAAGAATTTTTGGGAAGTCAAAAACTGAAATTGCTATTGGAAAGTCATATTGGAAAGATGAGCAAAGAAAAAAAGCTCTAGCAATGGCTATGAAAATTACAATGAAAGGTAAGAAGGAAGACCTAAGAAATGATAGATGGAGGTTATTGTAAAAGACATGAAAGGAGGGAATTGGTAAGACATGAACAAGGAGAACTGGTAAAGAAAAAACAATAATAAAAGCATTCCACTTTCTCAGTTGTTTCACGAGTCTCAGCTGTCGATATATGCTAATAAAAGCAACTTTGTTCCAGCTTACGATTTCCTCAAAATCGAATTGATTAAGCCATCGCTTGAATTAAACAGCCACTGTTGACACTCTTGAATTTTATCAAAACGCCAGTAGCCAGTTCACTAGCAAATTTTTGTTCATGGCATAAAAAGCAAAAGCATTTCTGAAACAAATATTACTAGACTAAAGAGTAATCAAAGTGTAATTATGAAAAAACCCAATTATTTGTATTGGCATGGTGGTACTATTTACTCGTGCTTTGTCAAATTAAAAATTCGCTTATTCTCTGTTTAGCATTTTATTTTATGACTTATGGTTGGCAACAAAGTACTCCCTCGGTCAAGGCTCAATATGGAAACCAACAAAGGTAAGAAATTAAAATTTGTGTTTTCCGAAATAAATCAAGGGTCAAGGACCAAATTCTGTGGGCACCGACTCCTGTGTCTCAAATTTGCATGGATTAGTTTTGTTCTAAAAAAGGTATTTTAGGGCAAATTCTTGTTTGACGGCGTGTTCTTAAAATAATTTTTGAAGTATGATTAACATCAGCAACAAATAAAGCAACAACAATATAATGACGTTGCACTTTCTTTTCGACAACTTTACCTGTTTTTTTCTATGGCCAGATGTCAATAGTTATACTGATATATGCTGCTTTCCGTTTTAAGGCAAGTCACCCTTGTAGGTAAGCAGCATGGAATTTACCTATGGTGAAACGTGCCGTCGTAGAATTTAACTATGATGAAATACGTATACTGTGGTAGAATTTACCTATATGGAATTTTCCGTGTGAAATTTACTGGTCACCAATTAAGTAGTAATACTTTAGTATTATTGATAACAGTGAAAAATTATTGGGCAATGCAAGGAAAATAAGAAAAAAAAATCAGAAAATGAAATTTTAACAACCCACCAATATATTGCTGAAATGTAATTAAAACCACTCCATACTCAGTCAGTTTTATATCTCCTGTCTCCCGAGAGCGATGGAAGTTGGTAAAAATTGGTTTTTGTAACAGCCTTTCATTAGAAACAACAAAACTTGTTTTTTGGCTATCATCCAGGTTCAAATTGTGTCCAGAAAATCGCATACACCAGCCTAAAAGGCTTAAAGTAATTTCTTGCAGTTATATAGAACAGGTTGAGTTACATAAAACAGGCTAAATTTTTCTATCTATTTGTAAGTTACCTGTGGGATAGGTTTGTGCAATGTAAGATTTATAAACAGCTTTGTTAAAATTCAAAGGAGAAGGACAACTTCCAATTTCACTACATAAAAAACTGTAATTAGGTTTCTGTTATAATTTATATTATCATGCTATAAGCTTTATTTAATAAAAGTATGACTTGACTAAACATTTTTAAAAAACTACTTTCATAAATGTAGTTTAATTGATATCTGGTATTTAAAAAGGTCAGAAAAGAATAACATTATCAACAAACTTTATCAACTACGAACAATTAATGAAAGATACAAAAAGTAATCAAATGTTATTTTCAATTACATGGGGCATTGTTTAGTCAACATCTGTATGAATGCAGTGTTGCACATGCTGCAGTTTCAAAACAAAAAGTTGAGCAATTGAAAATATGAATAAAATATTTGCTAGCAGTCATGTTATATGTACTGTATGTATAAAAGAACGTAAAAAGCCGGACAGCCACTCGACTCTAAGCAGTTCAGAAGTTATTTCCGGCTTTACTACACAAAGCTAAATCCTAATCCTAAATCCTCATGTTAACTATAAAACAGAAAAATTAAAAAGCATATGTAAAAAGATACATATGACCATTGATTTTAACATAATTTTTTACAATATAAATAAATGCCAAAAATTTACTAATTTCTTAAATTAATCAAAACAACTCTGGTAAAAATTCGATTAAGTCTTTTGCATTAGATTTATAAGGGACCTGTTAGGTATAAGATTGTCGTCAAGTGTTTTTGTACTAATTGATGATAAATCATAAGATACCATTGGATGAAGGTCTAAAAACAAAAATATATGATTAAAAACCGACAAATGCCACACTAAGTTGCAGTAATTATATTTTTCAATTACACAACATTAAAAAAAAAGGCCAAAATTAAAAAAAATGTTATCATTAAAGCAAATTGTTTGTTTATATAAAAGACATTGAACATAGTTATTTATATTTTCTAAATATTTGGTATTGTAACAAAGCCTTTTAAAAAAATTGAAACACATGTATATAATCAGACTTTTAATGATTGTTTTAAGTTTACAAATATAATTATTAAAAAATTATTCTTTTAACTAGTACTTATCAAGTTAAAAGCAAAGTTGATAGTTTGTCTAATGAATTACCATTAAGTTCAGCAATACAATCTTGACTAAGGTCAGTTACAACTTCAAAAATAGTTTCATCTGATGAAATTTGATTTTGCTCATAACACACTGAAATAGCTGAGGAAAGAACATACAGTTAAAAAATAAACATAATTATTTTGCTGAATAGAATACATGCATTTTTTTTATTGCAAATTATTATGCCTTTTATTTTTTAATAACAAATATTTTGCTAACTTTAAACCCGCTCTATTTAAAAGAATATTCAACCAGATACAGATAACAGCAATTACATTTTTAAAGAATTAAATGATTAAAAAAGACTGTTGCTTTGACTAAGCAGTGCTAGCTTTTCAGTCAACATTTACCAAAATCTAATCAGAAAGTTTTTTTTATTAAATCTTGAAAACCTTTGGTTTTGTTAAACCAGTTTAAACATTGAAACTAGTAAAATTCTGCTATGTGTAAGCATGTGCCAGATTCACCTATATGATCATTAAGTGTTACCATGTAAGGCCCCGCACTATTTTCAAACAATCTGCAAACAAAAAAATCAACTATATACTAGTTGTTCAAAAAACAATGGCCCTTTTAGAGGGTATGTGTTAAAATGAGTATTACTATTAAATTTTTTCAATATTTCAAGTAAACAATGAGTATATTTAGTTATCTCCAGGTGCTCTAAAATATTTTTGAACTTATTTCATCTACAACTCATTTCATAAGCACTAATAGCCCACAATTTTGAACAAGAAAAAAGGAGGTTTGTGATTACTTTTCTAGTCTATATAATGATCACTATTATCTATCAGCAATATAATGATCACTATTAGTTGCCAGCATGGTCAAGTGGTTAAAGTGCTGCGAATGTAATTGATATGATCTTGGTTTAAAACCTACTTGCACCATTCTGTTGTGTCCTTGAGAAAGAAATTTTACAGCACTTTTCACTGTTTTGTGATCATAGGAAGCAGTTCTAAATTACAGTCATATCTCTATAAAACTAAAAAAAATAAAATAAAAATTTCAACCAAACAGAAATATCTTGGCATCTCCAAAAGCAGGTCGGGGTAATTGATTGCCCTATGTATAGCACCTCCGTAGCTTTCCTGTGAGTCAGGAGGATAAATATAGAGATAAAATGAAAAAAAATAGTAGTAATTCAAGCTCAGCAACAATGCATCTCAAACTACTGGAAACATCAATAAGGCATGGGGAGAAGGCAGAATAAGTGAAAGAACAGTACAAAGATGGTTCAAAAATTTCATGGTGGAGGTGAGACTTTGAAAAATGAAGACAGTAAAGGTGGGCCCATTTTTCAAAATAAAGATTTGCAAGCAATTGTCAAGCAGAACCAATGATAAAGTGCTAAGAAAATTTCTCAGCAACTTGGTGTCAGTATTTCAACTGTGTTGGACCATCAAAAGTGAATTGGCAAGGTCAAAAGGATTGCAAATAAATCCTGCATGAACTCAGAATTCTAAAACATACCACATGAAATAGTCATTATTTTCTGAACAACCTAATTAATATACTTATGCACAAGTGCACATTCACTTTTTTTATTGCAAATTGTGTGCATTTTGACAAAAAAAAAATATGTTAACTGCTTAAGCATATCTTAATGAATATGTATTGCCCAGCCATGACTAATTAGTTGTTACAATTTAAAACATTATGAAACAGTATCAGTAGAAAAAACAAAACGGTAAATTAGTTATACAGTACAAACAAAACCATTAGTTAACTTGTGCAAAATTCAATTCTTACCAACAGCATGGTGATCAGGAGACAATGAAGCATGAACAATATCTGCAACTCCTTTACATATGAACACTATTTCATCAACATTACTTGCAGAATTGAAGTGTCGAACATAAGTTAATGATTCTGATGTCGGAAACTTAAAATTCAACTTTAATATTAAAAAATATTAATCTCCTAAATTACAAAACTGCAGTAAGCAAGAAAAATATTATTTTGAGTAGAGAAAACAGCATATACAAAGCTTTTTTTGTTATTGTTATTATTTTTCATAGTTGCATTGAAGATAAAATTAGCAATCACAAGATAAAAATGTTTCAATTAAAAAACTCTCTTATAATGCCACAAGAAAATTAAAGTCTTTTATTAATAGTTTTTATAACTTTTAAAGTCAAAACTTTTTATCGTAACAAATGCAATAGATTGACAATGTATTTATAATGTAAAGTTAATTGCAAAGTTTATTCTAAGCACAATAATTATTAAAACAAATCACAGAATCATAACTATGTTTTAAAAGCTTATTTTGGTCTGGTGCTTTTCATATTTTAAGCAGCTTGGGTTTCTAAATAAAAACTTATTAAGAAAACCATAAAAATAGCTAGCAATTTATGTAGAAAAAGGTAGAAGATACAAAAAACAAGATTCATAGCACAAAATTTTTTTATTTAGATGTTTAGATGGATCTCAATCTATACTTACAGAAGAATCAATATGTTTCCATGAATATAAAAGTGATCCAGCACAATCACATGAAAAAAACCTTAAATAGAATCCAAATGTTTATACAACACTATTTTACAGATAGATGTAAAACACAATATATTTTTATGTGATTAACCCAGTATCACTAAACAAGTTCAATATATTAAACTATTTACAGTCATGTGCAAAAGTTTAGCATTTTTATTTTTATCTAGCATTTTTATCTAAAATATACAATTAATCAATTTTGTTCTATTTATGTTATAGTTTGTTTATTCAAAGTACTGTGATAAAATAGCCAAATACTGAATGTCAAAAAGCAAGCTTATCAACTTAAACGTGAGTTGCATTAAACAGTTTTTGTGTAAAAATGTAATATTTGGAATGTCCACCTTTGTTGTTGATAACAGCTTGAAGATGACAAGGCATTTTATGCACCAGGTGTTTGCAGTATTCAGCAATAATCTTTTGTGTCCATATGTATTTTATTGCCATTTCAAGGTCATTAGCACTTGTGGGATGTTATCTGTCACTTTGTCTTTTAGTACTGCTTACAAATTCTCAATTGGATTAAGATCTGGGCTGCTATCAGGCCAATCCAACATTTTGATATTCTTCTTCTTAAGAAAACCACTCACTAAACTTTGAACGGTGACTGAGAGCAATGTTTTGCCTGAACATAATACATTCATAATTAACCATGTGAACTTCTAGCTTGATATTCAACATTTTGCAGTACTTGACGCCATTCATTGTTGTTCTGATTGGTAAAAAGAAAAGACCAGCTATGCCATTACTGGACATGGCCTTATTGTGTTTCGACATGCCTATGAATTGTCTGTTTTCTCTATACAAACTTCTGGAATGTGGATTCATCCAAGAAAAGGACTTTACTCCACCTTGCTTCATCCCAGTCTTTATATTGCTTGGCAAAAGCATCATTTTCATTGCTAGATTTATGCAAGGTTTTTATACAGGTTTAAATGCTTCCAGCTTGAAATCATAAACAAGACACCTACAAACAGTTGTACGATTAACATCTCTGCCTTTAAGAAGTAATGCATGCATATTTTTTGATGCATGTATTTTATTTTTTTGCAGAAACTGGTTGGAGACCAAACAGCTATTTGTTGAATCAAGTTGTCATCATGAGGGCTTGTTTTTCTTGGCCTTCCACTCTTTTTCTTGTCATGTTAAAGTTTAAAACTTTAAAATATAGCAATTGCTTGATGAATGGCTGTTCTGCTACAGGACACTTTTTACAAATTTTCCTTTGAGAGAACTTTTCCTTGTGCAAAATTACAATTTCGGCTCTTTTAGTTTTAGACAAACTGGCTTTTCTTCCATTTTTCACTTCTCAAAAACTATAAAAATATTAAAGAAACAGCTGAAATATTCTTCAACCAAGCACACACAGAGAATTGTATTGCTAAACACATCAAGACTGATGCAATAAGATGATGCAATAAGATGATGCAATCTTGAACAAGCCAGATGACATCACAATGCTGGAAATCAAAAAAAATAAAATTTTTGGTAAATGGCACAGACTGAGGCAATAAGATAATGCAGTTTTGAACAAGCCAGATGACATCACAATACTGGAAAAGGAAATTTTTGGTAAATGGTCTTAAATTTGCACACAACTATACAAACCAGATAACAAAAATGACATGCAGTACCCAGCATAGTATTCAATTAATACAATTTTTAGAATCTTACCTTAATATTTTTCCTACTCCTGAGGGTAGCCATAAAACTTCTTTGTCAATCATTTCTTGTTAAGTTAAATATCGAAAAAATATAAAACAAAAGTAAGGTTTTTGTTGTTTAGTCAAAATTTAACCGATATCTTTTGAGACATTATATTAGTGGTTTACTAACTTTTTTATGAGAGCTTAAATTTTCTCTTCAGAAATAATAAATTACACTTGAAGCATATAGTAGTTATTATCATTACACTTGGAACATGCAAAAGCAAAATATAATGCAAAAGACTTTATTTACCAGTTTACTTTATCAATCAGTGTAATTTGTACAGTAAAAACACTGCATGTTTCACACGACCCATTCTTACTTTATAACAAAATATATTATGAGGCTCAATATATTTTGTTGAAACTTTAGCGTGAACTAAATTAAATGTGATAAGTTTGTTTTATGATAGCCAAAAAATAAACCACTGTGATTCTAGCAGAATAACTCTCATATCTTACAGAAAAAAGAAAAAAAGCGAAAAAACCTTACGCAAATGACGCAAACCTTCATTCATTTCTATGCTACAAAAGAGAGCAACAATCTTCCACTATTCAGGATTAATTTAAAATATGTTCCCTATCGATTCGAATGACAAATTTGATATCACATTAATCAGAATTTTACGTAGATTTCAGATATAAAATCAAGTTCCGGCGACACTATATTAGTTTTCGAACAAAATGCACTTGAATGACCTCCGCTTTACAAGATAATAATTAGCATCGACAGCATTTTGAGTTAAAGTGATTTCGATTTACGCTATTTGAAAGTTCATTTTGACCATGTTCCCTATCGATTCGAATGACAAATTTCGTATCACATTGATTAGAATTTCACGTAGATATCAGATATAAATTCAAGTTCCGGCGACACTATATTAGTTTTTGAACAAAATGCACTTGAATGACCCCCGCTTTACGAGATAACAATTAGCGTCGACAGCATTTTGAGTTAAAGTGATTTCGAGTTACGCTAATTCAAGGTTTATTTTGACCATGTTCCCTATCGATTCGAATGACAAATTTGATATCACATTGATCAGAATTTCACGAAGATTTCAGATATAAATTCAAGCTTCGGCGACACTATATTAGTTTCCTAACAGAATACAGTTGAATGACCCCCGCTTTACGAGATAATAATTAGCATCGACAGCATTTTGAGTTAAAGTGATTTCGATTTACGCTATTTGAAGGTTTAATTTGACCATGTTCCCTATCGATTCGAATGACAAATTTGATATCACATTGACAGAATTTCACGTAGATATCAGATATAAATTCAAGTTCCGGCGACACCATATTAGTTTCCTAACAGAATACAGTTGAATGACCCCCGCTTTACGAGATAATAATTAGCATCGACAACATTTTAAGTTAAAGTGATTTCGATTTACGCTAATTCAAGGTTTATTTTGACCATGTTTCCTATCGATTCGAATGACAAATTTGATATCACATTGATTAGAATTTCACATAGACATCAGATATAAAATCAAGTTCCGGCGACACTATATTAGTTTTTGAACAAAATGCACTTGAATGACCCCCGCTTTACGAGATAACAATTAGCATCGACAGCATTTTGAGTTAAAGTGATTTCGAGTTACGCTAATTCAAGGTTTAATTTGACCATGTTCCCTATCGATTCGAATGACAAATTTGATATCACATTGATCAGAATTTCACGTAGATATTAAATATAAATTCAAGTTCCGGCGACACTATATTAGTTTCCTAACAGAATACAGTTGAATGACCCCCGCTTTACGAGATAATAATTAGCATCGACAACATTTTGAGTTAAAGTGATTTCGATTTACGCTAATTCAAGGTTTATTTTGATCATGTTCCCTATTGATTCGAATGACAAATTTGATATCACATTGATCAGAATTTCACATAGACATCAGATATAAAATCAAGTTCCGGCGACACTATATTAGTTTTTGAACAAAATGCACTTGAATGACCCCCGCTTTACGAGATAACAATTAGCATCGACAGCATTTTGAGTTAAAGTGATTTCGAGTTACGCTAATTCAAGGTTTATTTTGACCATGTTCCCTATCGATTCGAATGACAAATTTGATATCACATTGATCAGAATTTCACGTAGATATTAGATATAAATTCAAGTTCCGGCGACACTATATTAGTTTCCTAACAGAATACAGTTGAATGACCCCCGCTTTACGAGATAATAATTAGCATCGACAGCATTTTGAGTTAAAGTGATTTCGATTTACGCTAATTCAAGGTTTATTTTGACCATGTTCCCTATTGATTCGAATGACAAATTTGATATCACATTGATCAGAATTTCACATAGACATCAGATATAAATTTAAGTTCCGGCGACACTATATTAGTTTTTGAACAAAATGCACTTGAATGACCCCCGCTTTACGAGATAATAATTAGCATCGACAGCATTTTGAGTTAAAGTGATTTCGATTTACGCTAATTCAAGGTTTATTTTGACCATGTTCCCTATCGATTCGAATGACAAATTTGATATCACATTGATCAGAATTTCACGTAGATATCAGATATAAAATCAAGTTCCGGCGACACTATATTAGTTTCCTAACAGAATACAGTTGAATGACCCCCGCTTTACGAGATAATAATTAGCATCGACAACATTTTGAGTTAAAGTGATTTAGATTTACGCTAATTCAAGGTTTATTTTGACCATGTTCCCTATTGATTCGAATGACAAATTTGATATCACATTGATCAGAATTTCACATAGACATCAGATATAAATTCAAGTTCCGGCGACACTAGGGGAAAGTGGGGGAAAGCAGAACTCGGGGCAAAACGAAATATTGGAATATTTTACAAATTTTGAGAAATAGCCCCACCATTTTTCGTCACGTGGACAGTTATCGGGTGACAGGTTTTCCCGCCAAAATTCGTTACTTGGCGTGCTTAGTGTGTGGAGTTATGCAGAAATTTCAGTTTAAGCATGTCTTACTATAAGAAAAGGGTTGAGAAAATAAGTTATTTTTTCTTTTGCTATGCTGCTGAGCTATCATGTTTAAGGTTGGGTTTGAAGTGCATCTAAAGAGTATCCAAACGTAAGTTGAACAACTATTTTGCTTCATAAGAATTTTCAGATTTGCTACTTTTGTCTACGAAGCTAGTTTGGGGCAAAACGAAATATTGCTTTTGGGGCAAAAGGGAATGCTGTTCCGCTTTGCCCCAAGTTAGATAGTCATTTGATTGCAACCTTATCTTATTGAATTATAGCATATACTTGAATAAAATTATGCAAACTTGTTTGTATTTTCATCAAGGTTGGAATATTGACTTTACGCATTTGCTTACATATAATTTAGGTTAGGTTGATTTATCTGTAAATTGCTAAATTGTAGAATGGTTAGAAATTACAAACGTAAAACTGAAAACGCCAGATGGTCCGAAAACGACTTGCAGGCTGCTATAAAAGGTATAAAGAACAAAACAATAACGTTTTTAAAAGCGACAGAACTTTATAAATACCAAGAGCTACGTTGTTTCGACACGTACGCAATAAAGTGTCCAATCCAGGTACGAAGAATCTTGGTCGCTTTAAACCTGCCTTAAGTCCTGACTTCGAAGATGAGCTTGTGTCTCATATTAAGCACATGCAGAAAATGTTATTCGGCTTAAGCTGTGACAGCTTAAGAAAACTGGCTTATGATGTTGCACAAGCAAATGGTCTAACAGTACCGTTTAATGATGATAAAAGCAAAGCTGGTAAAGATTGGTTATATGGCTTTTTGTCTCGTCATCCTGACCTGAGTTTGAGAAAGCCGGAGGTCACAAGCCTTTCTAGAGCCATAGGCTTTAACAAGGTTCAGGTTGAACTTTTTTACAGCAAACTGCAAGAAATTTTGTTACAAAATAATATCTCACCTGCTAGAATTTTTAATATAGATGAGATAGGAATATCAAGTGTGCAAAAGCCAGGAAAAATTTTAAGTCAAAGAGGAATGAAGCAAGTTGGCAAATTAACAAGTTTGGAAAAAGAGAAAACAATCACAGTGGTTTGTGCAATGAATTCAATTGGGAACTATATACCTCCAATGTTTATATTTCCCAGGAAAAAAATGGTACAAACTCTACTCAATGGTGCTCCTTTTGGATCAATAGGATACTGCTCATTTAGTGGATGGATTGATACTGCTTTATTTCTGCAGTGGTTGATTCACTTTCAAAGTCAAGTAAAGGCAACACCTGAAAGCAAAGTGCTGCTGATACTAGACAATCATGCTAGTTATGTAATATTGCCAGCTATAAATTTTTGTCAAAAAAATAATATCATGATGTTATCAATTCCACCTTCTACATCTCATAGACTCCAGCCTCTCGATCGTACTTTCTTCGAACCTTTAAAGACCTATTACAACCAGGAAATTGAGAAGTGGTTGCTGAACCATCCAGGCAGAAGAGTTTCACACTTTGATGTGGTAGGAATTTTCAACAAAGCATACCTGCGATCAGCTGATGTACAAAAAGCTGCAAAAGGCTTTAAATGCACAGGCATTGTGCCTTTCAATTCACACATTTTTACAGATGCAGATTTTGCTGCTGCAAATGTGACTGATAATCAAGACGAACAGCCTCAAGTAGATGTGGGCAATACTGCAGCTTTTTCATCAGTAAGTGTTCAAGTTCCAGTTTCATCTACGGTATATCTGCAAGGGAAGGAAATGCTGCAGAAACTTCAGCTGAAGAAACTCTTGACACAAGTGATAATGCTTCTCAAGAAACAGCAGACAATTGCAATGAACTGCAGCATTCCTCATCTATTGTGAGAAGAATTAGTGTGACAGAAATTTCACCACTGCCTAAGGCTCAGTGTAGCACACGAAAACCTTGCGGAAAAAAAGCTGAACTGTGGACAAGCACTCCCCAGAAAAAAATTATGGTGGAAAAAATGAAAAAGTCAAATAACAAGACAAAACAATCTTTATTAAAGAAAGGTAGAAGTGGTGAATGGCAGTGCCCAATGTGTAGTGAACCGTATATTAATCCAACAACTGAAGACTGGATCCAGTGTGACAGTTGTAAAGAATGATGTCATGAAAAATGCACCAGTTATGACGGATGTGGTGGATTTGTTTGTGATTTGTGTACCTAAGCTCTACGTGCTGATAAAATTTTAGCTTTTTTATTTTTAGAATTGTGTTAGGTTAAGTTTAGCTTACTGCTGCACTGTTGCATTTTTTTTATTTCTTTCAAGCCAAGTTAATGTATTTTTACTGTAATATTTTTTGACGAGTTTGGGTGTTTGCTTTGCTGTTGCAGTATTTCTTAGAAGCCATGTTTGTCTTTTTTACTGTGTTATTCGTTATTTCAAATTTGGCTGTTTTCTTATACAGTATTCTACAATATAAACAAGCTTGCTTGCAATGCGCTCAGTTAAGGTGGTGTTTAAATAGAATTGTGTGTGATCTTTCAGAGATGAAGCCATTAATGTCTAATAGGCCTTTCAATGTAAGATTAATTAGTCTTACTCTTTATTTTAATTCAAAATCTATTATTGACTACGATATTGCCCAACAAGGAATCAAACCATTAATTTTGGTATGTCTAATTTTGTTGAAAGCTAAAATAAATCCAAGCAGTAGCAAACTAACTGGATTAATAATGAAATAACCCACAGAATAATGATTGGGGCAAAACAGAACAAGCGTTTTGCTTTGCCCTGAAGCTCGGGTAAAGCGGAACAAAATTTCAATTTTGAAATTGGCTTATATTATCAAGCCTAGGCAAAATTTTTTTGTGAGCTGGCATGTGAAGATACTAGACCTGGGGCACAACTATTGCGACCAGGAACCATGTCTCTAGAGTGTATATAGCAGAAGTTATGAAAGAATTTGTAAAACTGTTCTGCTTTACCCCACTTTCCCCTATATTAGTTTTTGAACAAAATGCACTTGAATGACCCCCGCTTTACGAGATAACAATTAGCATCGACAGCATTTTGAGTTAAAGTGATTTCGAGTTACGCTAATTCAAGGTTTATTTTGACCATGTTCCCTATCGATTCGAATGACAAATTTGATATCACATTGATCAGAATTTAACGTAGATATCAGATATAAATTCAAGTTCCGGCGACACTATATTAGTTTCCTAACAGAATACAGTTGAATGACCCCCGCTTTACGAGATAATAATTAGCATCGACAACATTTTGAGTTAAAGTGATTTAGATTTACGCTAATTCAAGGTTTATTTTGACCATGTTCCCTATTGATTCGAATGACAAATTTGATATCACATTGATCAGAATTTCACATAGACATCAGATATAAATTCAAGTTCCGGCGACACTATATTAGTTTTTGAACAAAATGCACTTGAATGACCCCCGCTTTACGAGATAACAATTAGCATCGACAGCATTTTGAGTTAAAGTGATTTCGAGTTACGCTAATTCAAGGTTTATTTTGACCATGTTCCCTATCGATTCGAATGACAAATTTGATATCACATTGATCAGAATTTCACGTAGATATCAGATATAAATTCAAGTTCCGGCGACACTATATTAGTTTCCTAACAGAATACAGTTGAATGACTCCCGCTTTACGAGATAATAATTAGCATCGACAGCATTTTGAGTTAAAGTGATTTCGATTTACGCTAATTCAAGGTTTATTTTGATCATGTTCCCTATTGATTCGAATGACAAATTTGATATCACATTGATCAGAATTTCACATAGACATCAGATATAAATTTAAGTTCCGGCGACACTATATTAGTTTTTGAACAAAATGCACTTGAATGACCCCTGCTTTACGAGATAATAATTAGCGTCGACAACATTTTAAGTTAAAGTGATTTCGAGTTACGCTAATTCAAGGTTTATTTTGACCATGTTCCCTATTGATTCGAATGACAAATTTGATATCACATTGATCAGAATTTCACATAGACATCAGATATAAATTTAAGTTCCGGCGACACTATATTAGTTTTTGAACAAAACGCACTTGAATGACCCCCGCTTTACGAGATAATAATTAGCGTCGACAACATTTTAAGTTAAAGTGATTTCGAGTTACGCTAATTCAAGGTTTAATTTGACCATGTTCCGTATCGATTCGAATGACAAATTTGATATCACATTGATTAGAATTTCACATAGACATCAGATATAAAATCAAGTTCCGGCGACACTATATTAGTTTCCTAACAGAATACAGTTGAATGACCCCCGCTTTACGAGATAATAATTAGCATCGACAGCATTTTGAGTTAAAGTGATTTAGATTTACGCTAATTCAAGGTTTATTTTGATCATGTTCCCTATTGATTCGAATGACAAATTTAATATCACATTGATCAGAATTTCACATAGACATCAGATATAAAATCAAGTTCCGGCGACACTATATTAGTTTTTGAACAAAATGCACTTGAATGACCCCCGCTTTACGAGATAATAATTAGCATCGACAACATTTTGAGTTAAAGTGATTTCGAGTTACGCTAATTCAAGGTTTATTTTGAGCATGTTCCCTATTGATTCGAATGACAAATTTGATATCACATTGATCAGAATTTCACGAAGATTTCAGATATAAATTCAAGCTTCGGCGACACCATATTAATTTCCTAACAGAATACAGTTGAATGACCCCCGCTTTACGAGTTAATAATTAGCATCGACAACATTTTGAGTTAAAGTGATTTCGAGTTACGCTAATTCAAGGTTTAATTTGACCATGTTCCCTATCGATTCGAATGACAAATTTGATATCACATTGATCAGAATTTCACGAAGATTTCAGATATAAATTCAAGCTTTGGCGACACCATATTAGTTTCCTAACAGAATACAGTTGAATGACCCCCGCTTTACGAGTTAATAATTAGCGTCGACAGCATTTTGAGTTAAAGTGATTTCGATTTACGCTATTTGAAGGTTTAATTTGACCATGTTCCCTATTGATTCGAATGACAAATTTGATATCACATTGATCAGAATTTCACGTAGATATCAGATATAAATTCAAGTTCCGGCGACACTATATTAGTTTCCTAACAGAATACAGTTGAATGACCCCCGCTTTACGAGATAATAATTAGCGTCGACAACATTTTAAGTTAAAGTGATTTCGATTTACGCTAATTCAAGGTTTATTTTGACCATGTTCCCTATCGATTCGAATGACAAATTTGATATCACATTGATCAGAATTTCACATAGACATCAGATATAAATTCAAGTTCCGGCGACACTATATTAGTTTTTGAACAAAATGCACTTGAATGACCCCCGCTTTACGAGATAACAATTAGCATCGACAACATTTTGAGTTAAAGTGATTTCGAGTTACGCTAATTCAAGGTTTATTTTGACCATGTTCCCTATCGATTCGAATGACAAATTTGATATCACATTGATCAGAATTTCACGTAGATATTAGATATAAAATCAAGTTTCGGCGACACTATATTAGTTTCCTAACAGAATACAGTTGAATGACCCCCGCTTTACGAGATAATAATTAGCATCGACAGCATTTTGAGTTAAAGTGATTTCGATTTACGCTAATTCAAGGTTTAATTTGATCATGTTCCCTATTGATTCGAATGACAAATTTGATATCACATTGATCAGAATTTCACATAGACATCAGATATAAATTCAAGTTCCGGCGACACTATATTAGTTTTTGAACAAAATGCACTTGAATGACCCCCGCTTTACGAGATAATAATTAGCGTCGACAACATTTTAAGTTAAAGTGATTTCGATTTACGCTAATTTAAGGTTTATTTTGACCATGTTCCCTATTGATTCGAATGACAAATTTGATATCACATTGATCAGAATTTCACATAGACATCAGATATAAATTCAAGTTCCGGCGACACCATATTAGTTTTTGAACAAAACGCACTTGAATGACCCCCGCTTTACGAGATAATAATTAGCGTCGACAACATTTTAAGTTAAAGTGATTTCGAGTTACGCTAATTCAAGGTTTATTTTGACCATGTTCCCTATCGATTCGAATGACAAATTTGATATCACATTGATTAGAATTTCACATAGACATCAGATATAAAATCAAGTTCCGGCGACACTATATTAGTTTCCTAACAGAATACAGTTGAATGACCCCCGCTTTACGAGATAATAATTAGCATCGACAACATTTTGAGTTAAAGTGATTTCGATTTACGCTAATTCAAGGTTTATTTTGACCATGTTCCCTATTGATTCGAATGACAAATTTGATATCACATTGATCAGAATTTAACGTAGACATCAGATATAAAATCAAGTTCCGGCAACACTATATTAGTTTTTGAACAAAACGCACTTGAATGACCCCCGCTTTACGAGATAACAATTAGCATCGACAGCATTTTGAGTTAAAGTGATTTCGAGTTACGCTAATTCAAGGTTTAATTTGACCATGTTCCCTATCGATTCGAATGACAAATTTGATATCACATTGATCAGAATTTCACGAAGATTTCAGATATAAATTCAAGCTTCGGCGACACTATATTAGTTTCCTAACAGAATACAGTTGAATGACCCCCGCTTTACGAGATAATAATTAGCGTCGACAGCATTTTGAGTTAAAGTGATTTCGATTTACGCTAATTCAAGGTTTAATTTGACCATGTTCCCTATCGATTCGAATGACAAATTTGATATCACATTGATTAGAATTTCACGTAGATATCAGATATAAATTCAAGTTCCGGCGACACTATATTAGTTTCCTAACAGAATACAGTTGAATGACCCCCGCTTTACGAGATAATAATTAGCGTCGACAACATTTTGAGTTAAAGT